>BQNB010002354.1:0-13950 GCA_026074375.1 Tanacetum coccineum
GAATAGAATGATTCTGCGATTAAACTAGTGGTATCTAACACTAAAGATGAGTGCTAACAAAGGGGTTTTATTTAATGGTTAGCTAATTAGTGTAATTACCTAAAAGAATATATAATTAAATGGAATGGCTATTTGGGTTAAATCCTAAGTTGCCTCTTTATCACATAAAAATACCTATATCACACGAACGTGATCTTACTGCAGTCTCGTAATGATTATTAAGCGCAAGTTCTAGAATCAATAAATCACCGACACACTCATATAATTTTTAAACTGATACCAATGCTTCAGAAAAGGTGACAAACTACAAATACACAGCCGTAACGACGGATGAGACACTTGCAATTGCATTCAAACCTTAACTCGAGAAAGCTAAAGGCAAAAATTATCTTAGGTATCAAAGATGTATACCTGAATTCTTAAAGATCTAAAACCTTACATTTATTGGGTGATTGGTATAAATACGCAAGTAATGTCATCGATCCCGAGTTGGATCTGCTATATCAATCGAGACAAATCTATGGTTTCAAAACTTTATTCATTATTTTATTATTGTTTTTTACGTTTTATTCAAATATATTAACGTAAGTGGCAAAAAAATTCAAAAACAAGATTAGATTTTTAGATTACAGAGGGCGAACAAAAATTTATACTTTTAATAATGAGTTTGAATTTCCAATTCATTTTTCCCCTACACTTAAGTTGAGCAATATGCGTAATTATAAAATAACTTAAGAGTAGGATAAGTGGAAAAAATAAATATAAGAGCAACGAGACTTTCCGGGGATCATGAGTATTTGGTTGAATTATGAAAGATATAGCGCGAAACGGAACGCCAACATAAGCATGTGAATTCAACCACGTATAATATAATACTTCACATATATCCATCCCGAAGTGATACGTCATCACTACCATCCAAGCTCCACCTGTTTATTAATCTGTAAACAAAACTACGAAAACCGTAAAATACAAAAGCGCACTTTCGTAGGCAACACCGTTGCATTTAGCGTATGCAACAAGCCTTTAAACCCCTCGGTGGCCCGAGTGGACTAGTTATAGTCTCGTGAGGGTTTCCAGCGAACACACCCACAAAATTCAAAACTTTTTTATATTTATTTTTATTTTATTTTTATTTTTTATTTTTAAAGTTTTATTTATTCACAATTTACTAAAATAAGCATACATAAAATCTTTTTGAATTTTTAGTTTTTTAGACAAACACTAATCAAGCACATAATATATCTTTAAAAAAATCACATGTAGAGATTGGAACAAATATTTTGGGTTTTTTTAATTTTTAAGCATAAATCAAACATACAATAATTATATAAGGTATAAAACAAACAATTAACAAAATTATATATTTTTTATTTTTTTTATATATATCTTTTAAATTTATGACCAAAAGCGTGTCGCATCTAAAAGAAAGTGCGGCGTACATCGCATCTAATTTTTTTTTATCATTTTCCAGATATTCAAATATACTAGCGCGGCAAAAATTTAACAAAAATGCGTCGTACAACATTATATGTGTGACGGTTTTATTATGACAAAAACATATTTTTAGATTTCTCACTTTATCACAAATACAAACACATTCACAAACACATGCAAACACAAAATAGAAAAACACAAACAAACCATCTAAACAAAAGGAAATACGAAACTCTTTTTTTAAAGATTTTATAGTTTTAACATTTTTATTCCTTTTTTAAAACACGCAATCAAACATACACAAACAAGCAAGCATGCAGAAACAAATAAACAGATAACAAATATTCACAGAAAATAAATAAAAATGCATCTGATTTATTTTTATACAAAATCAATATTTTTAGATGTTGAGAAAACACGACGCACTTAATAACAAGTGCGGCATACTATGAGTTTTGACAACAAATTTTTAGATTTTTAATAGATGCATACAAGAGAAACTAAAATCTAACAAAAGCATAATTTTTATTATATAAACATGAACATGCCATTAATAAAAAAAATAAGCAAAAATAATTTAGAATTAAAAATCTTTTTGATTTTTTTTAATAACAACCTAAATATCAACAATTGTACAAGGCATAAAATCATATAAAATGAAATTTCAAATGATCACATACCTAACACTAGCAATTTAGGGGTTTTGTTTGGGTTTTGGTTTTGGTTTTAAATCAGATTCTACTGGTGAAAATTTTGTAGAAAGTGCGGCATACTTGGTGTAAGTGCGGCGTACTTTCTGGGTTTTCAGAAAAACCGGCGGGCAGATTGTATGTGCGGCGTACTTTCTGAAGAAAAATGATTTTTGGTTCAGTTTGCCAGAAAACTATACGGCGAGTTTATAAATTTTGATTTGTAAAACAGTACGGCGATTTTGGTGTGAAACCGGCGCACTTCGGGTATAATCCTGCAAAATAAGAAACGAGAACAGGGGAAGTGCGGCGCACACATAGAGATGTGCGTCGTACTTTATGCAACAACAGACAAATTTTAAGAGATTTCAAGGAAATTAGGCACACGAAACACACGTAAGATGCACAACAACAAGTAAACAATCCACAAACAATTAAACAAATCCCCGGCAGTTGCGCCAAAACCTTGATGTGTGCTTTTACAAGCTTTAAATTTATAATAACTAGAAATACCGATTTTGACCAAAAACACAACATTCGGGCAAGTATACCCTATTCGAGTTTAATATAGTATTAGGTAAGTTTAGGTCGTTTCACGGGATTTGTAGCAATTCACAGATTGTTTATCAAGTAACAAGAGTAAATGATTGTCACGGATCATAAAGCCAAAACGTGTGTATAAAGCAAGCAAGAAACAAAGCATGATTCACATAACATGATAAATATAGATTGAGCAAGACTTTATATAAACAAAGCATACAAGTCATATATGACGGGTAATCATAATAACAAGTATATCTACCAATGATAACATAGAATCCTTTCGACCTATATACTACATCATCACAAGCGCATTAAGAATGATTTATATCAAATATGCATACATATGAATTCCTTCCAACCCGGTCGGTCAACATAAGGAAGGGTCTTAAACATCATTCTAGTATTATAATTACCACAAATTCTCCACAAGCATATTTGATCCTTTCAAACACCCATTGGGTTGACTTTTTGACTTTGTTTATTTAATACGTACACTACATATTATTTAAGGGACCTAAAGTTAATTATTCGTAAACGAACTAATTAACGACCGTTAAGTATTCTATCGTTTAGATTATATTAATATATAATAAATATACATGTATATTAGTATATATACTAATAGAGTAATATATATGTATATATGTGTGTGACCCCGTAGGCTTATGTATTTCTAGCCGTATAAATATCCGTATGAACATGAGCATTTCCTAACAGATCCCCCGTGCTATCACATTCTAGAAGCACCACGATCAATGAAATTTAATTAGTAAAACCAAAAGTGTCAAATTCAACGGTACAAGTATTATCACGAACAAACTGACGAACAAAAATTCGATTTTTGACGGTGTTAGGAGTGATAAAAACATTATTAAGGTGAGGGGGTTTATGAGGAGTAGGCAAAATACTATGTCCCGTGTTGGTAAGGGGTATATAATAATTGTCACCAACCGAGACCGATGAATAAATACACATATTAAAAAAATACTAAGACTATTAACAGAATCATTAAAGTGAGAACTCATACCTGTATCCATATTCCAAGCAACAATATTAGGATCCTGAAGAGTCATGGTACTAAAAGCATGTGGTAATAATGCCTCTTGCCCCACGTGAGAACTAAACTGTCCAATTTAAAAAGTTGTTGGACCTGTGCCCGAGGCCTGACCCATATGTGATGTTTAGTGGGCCAGTTGAAACTGGGACCATAACTCTTAGCAGGCTGAGGGGGAAAGCCAGGTGGGCCGGATAGTAAGGAGACAAAATGGGTCAGTCCGTTAACCCCTGATTGAAACACCACTGGTCGTGCATTAGTAATATACACATTCACGGAAAAATATTACGCAATAATCGTTTTGAACTCGGGTGTTGGCCTTTGGCACTCGGGGGGGAGGGTAACGGGCTTCATTTTGGTGCCACCCGATTTTATGTTTTTTTTTAATTATTTTGTTTTGTTTTTTTTAAAAAAAAAATGTTGTATGCAACAAAGTAGGAGGGAAAAAATATTACAAAAAGTTCTGATTTATTCAGATAAAAAAAATACACGCGGAAACATCTTCGATACCTAATAACTTTAAAAAACAATCGATATGGTCACACACAGTACAAACCGCATTAAATTAAAAAAAAAACCATATAGCAAAAAAAAAACAACACTTTTTTTTAAACCATGAGGCCCAACACATACGCCATATAAAAAATAAATTAATTACTAATATACACATATGTCGACAAACTATCCAAAAATTCGCATAAAATGTGTCCCCAAAATCCGGCCCAAATTAAAAAAAAAAAACTACCCAAATTAAGCCTGAAATCTGGCCCAAAGTAAACAAAAACAAAACGGTTCCCCTCTTAACTTTAACTATTTAACGATTTTCTTACACAAAAAATCCCCGTAAAAAAATTAACAAAAAAACACGTCAAGTTTTTATTGTTCACAACTTTTTTACATTCATCGGCCCAAAAAAAAGATATCGAACCGTCCCAAAAAAAGAAAATATTCGGGAAAAAATCAGCCCGTCCCAACGCAAATTTTTTTTTTTTGCCGAATCGTACAAAAAATGGAAATATCCGGGAAAAAATTAGCCAAAAAAATTTGGCTCAAAGTAAAAAAAATATACAAAACGGACCCTCACCTTTTAACTATTTACGATTTTCTTACACAAAAATTCCCGTAAAAAAATTTACAAAACCGTCCCAAAAAAAGAAAATATTTGGGAAAAAATTAGTCTGTCCCAACGCAAATTTTTTTCCCCGAATCATACAAAAAAATAAAATATTAAAAATTAGCCCCGCCATAACGCATCGGCAAAAAAAAAAACCCCGAAACGTAACAAAAAAATCATTCGGAAAAAAATTAGCCCTGCCGCAACGCGCGGGTTCTTTTGCTTGTTATTCCTATGATTCACACTAAGCTTTGTCTAGTCCCATTAAATCCAAGTTGAGCTAAGAGTTCTTTTTGTGTTTGAATTAAAGTTAACATTTTAGCTTGTGATAAGTTGTGTGGGTTTGGAGCACCAAGAGGAGCATTATTATTATTATTTGATGATGACTAAAGTGATGTAGTATTAGGTTTAGCATGCAAAGAGCCATCATGAACAAATTTGCAAGTATTACCAAAGCGACAAAAACCCTTTGCAAAATTAAACACAACCTAGAAGACTTAACATCACGACCAACATCAAAACGCCTAGAATTGTTACATGAATCCACCAATAAAATAATAGGAGAAGAGGAAGAAGCACTACAACATTTAACACTATTCCCAACGACAATTTTGATGTTTCCCGGGCGACTTGTCGTTGGGGATAGGTTTCCCGGGCGACATGTCGCCCGAGATAACTCGAGCGGAAAAGATCGAATGGATTCCTTCCCGGGCGACTTACCCAGGCGACAAAGCCGGGCCCACGTAGTTTCAGTCAATGGTTTGAGTGCCACGTTGGAGGCTTTTCCCGGGCGACATGTCGCCCGGGAAAGTGGTGTTAACTAATTAGCGTTGATTCTTTATTAATTAAGTAATTACGTAGAATCCCGGGCGACATGTCGCCCGGGAAAGTCTTGCAAAAATAGTAAAAAGATAACAAATAAGCTAAAATAATAAGCAACCACGAATTACCATAAGCTCAAACCATATTCGTTACAAAATCTCCATAAGCTTGCGAATTAATCTTGATACAATAAGCCAGAAAATAGAAATAAGCTATAACTAAACTAAAATAAGCTAAAAACTAGAAAATGAAAGTTTTTTAAAACTAAAGTCTAATGAGGTAAAATTGAAGGGAGCGGGTGTGCTTTTATAGCCTCGAAGGGGGTGAAAACGTAAATTTGCTTCCAATCATTGAGGCATTATTAGCCAATCATTGGCCTTCACACGGATCGAGAGTTTGATGAGCTGATGGATGGTTGCCATGTGTACTCCAACTCTGTTGGATAATTACCTTTGCAACTTGAAAATAAATTTGAGATTTATAACTTTTGATCCGTCACGTGGCATCACCTTATTCGCCTACCCAAGTGAAAGTGGGTTTGCACGTGACCACCCATATTTAATTTCCAATCATGTGACGCTGACGTCATCACCTCTTTAAAATTCAGATTTAAATTAATCTTTGTTGGGCTTAAATTGGGCTTGGGCTGGTCCGACCCATTAAGTGGGTCATAGGCTGGCCCAATAAAATTCGAGGGCACCCTTAGACTCGTTTCCTCGTGCTCTTTCTACTGGTATGCTCGGGGATTTTTCATGACTTCATCTCAGCTTGAGTAATAATTAGACTTGACCAAATTGAGCCTGATAATTCTCGTTTTTGCATCGTTTTCAAACCTTTTACCTGCAAGACATAAAAAAATACCAAACAAGCATATATGCACAATAATTATCTATATTTTAGTATTTTTAGTCATATTAATAGTGTTTTCCGGGTTATAAAAGATATGTGTTTTTGCAAATATCAGTGTTTTTCCATCTTGTTCTAACCATTGAATGCGCATCAAGTTATGATTAGTATGGTGATTTTACATCTAACATTCGTTTTATTAAATAAACTAGCCAACCCTTCTTTACAGGTATGTGGCAGTTTCTATGGCTAGTGGTAGTAAATCATGGCTTTTGTTGGAGCTTGTCCCAACTAAATCGACCAACTGACTCTTTTGGAAGAAACAATACATGGAAATTATTGAGGATGCGCAAGCCGCAAATATCATCACACTATTCCTGAGATCTTTTATTCAATGTTATGAAGAGGTCTAAGGGTGGCGAAGAGAATTGGAAGTAGAGGGGTTTTGATCATGGTTGCAAACATTGTGAATTGGTAATCGGTGGGTCAACTTCCTTGTAGCTTGTAATCGGTCTAGGCGGGATTAGCCAATGAACAATCGGATTGACATTTACGGGAATTTTTTTGTATTTCATGCGAGTTTTGGGTATTTCCGATGAGTGTTAGGTATTTACGTCATGATTTGCCTTATACCAACAAATTTAATAGATATTAGCAGGGACTATAAGTGATTAAAACAAATTTGAGGCATGTTTATGGTAGTCCGACAAGATTTGCAGGTTTTCAATAAGTTTGACCACTGTTGATTACCATTGACCGATTTGTTTGTTGAATTGCACAAATCGAAAAAGCTGGTGGCCGATTAGTGCCTAATCGTCTTAGACTTTTTTTGAAGCATTAAATGAACTAATAATACAAGGGAGGTGATTTGCACACTTTTAATTTTGATTGAGACACTCATTGTACAAGTAGATAAAGCACTGTATGAACTCTGGTACAATTATGTAATGCACAGATGAGAGTGTCCCAATCAATTTTTTGAGTGTGCAAATCAATTCTCATAATACAATGTTTACATGTACTTGATTTTATATTTTACATAAAAAGAACGTTAAAAAAATAAATATGTTCATTTAATGATTCATTACATAGTGAGAATATCAAAGCCTGCATAAAAGCAATCATATTTTTGACAATTATTAGGGTTATGATTAGACCTGAAAAATGAGCGGGTAATTGGTCGAAGCGATTTAGGGTCTAGATAGGTCATTTTGGAACACGGGTCGGATAGGTCACGTGTTCCAAAGGTTTTGGGTCGATCGGGTTTGACCCGTGTGTTTTACATTTTCGATATTTACATGTATTACATAAAAGTCTAACTTTTAAAAATATATAAATATATAGGTAAGCATAATATTCTCATAAGATTTGTTTGTGCGCAATAAACATGTTGAATTTTGTACTCTATTAAACTATTTTTTAAAAAAAAATGTATCTTTTGTCCTAATCATTATCTTAATTCACTTTCACTAAGAGCATTCACAATGCTTCAAGTCTTTAATGACTTAAAGCATTTATGACATTTAATGTGTAGCATACTATTCATTAAAGCTTTTAGAAATGACTTGTAATTTAACAAGTCTTTGTGAAAAGCTTTTGGCACAATGCAAAAAACCATCTCAAAACACTTGTTAGAATAGTGAAAAGCTTTTGGTTGCTTGACCCATTGTGGATGCTCTAAATAAAAAAAACCAAAAGGATGATTGTATATAATGCTTAAAACAGTCCAAAAGGATTTTATTCATCCGTTTCCGTTGCTACTGTTGCTTTTATATGTAACTATACACGGAAATTAGAGCACTGCCGTTTTCAGCTGCAGCGTTGGATTCTCTCTCTGTTGTTTTAGAAGCATGGGCAAGTAAGATGATGAAACGGAAAACGCATCTACCAAATGAAGCATCAATAATATTAGCAAACACATCAATACAATTAAGAAAACAAACATATTCCATCAAGCCAAAACTATCTTTAACAACATGAGTCGCCACAAACAATGGGTAGAGGTGTGTATGCAGTTGTCACTTTCCAATCATTAGTTTTGTAAACACTCCTCAGATTGTTGTGTTTTTCTCATTCGATGAAGTTTACAAACCAGTAACACCCCCTATATTAACGTATAGCAGCGAAGCTAAAATCTAGGGGTATTACTTCAAGGTAAAAAATTCATAAATCATATAAAACGAATCCAAAAATGAGACGTTTTTGAAAATTAAGTTAACATTCATTTATTCATCAGAGTTTTTACAAAAGATAGGTCCCAAATCTAAAACATAAGTTTGAATGATAACAGTTTTTGCCATCTTCAAGTCCATACCGCTCCATGCCATAAGTTTCTCAATTACATGAGATAAACATGCTAAAAAGTCAACACAAAGGTTGAGTGAAATTCATAAGCTTAAGTTAAATAGTTTGAATTCAAATTCGATATATGAGTTACGTTTGTTATACACCCGTTATTGTAAAACAATTTTTATGCCATTGATCCTCATGAATCCTAAGCCTGGTATATATCTGATACTTTATTAGCCCCAACGGTGCCTTTTGCCAAAACACCGATTTATATTATAATGATGTGGCAATTTGGTTACGAGATATCACTGGTACACCAACGGGGGATTCCAACCCAAATATATCTATTTCACAACATTCGCGCTCAACTTTCCGTAAAGTAATTAACGGTATCATATATTGTGACTTAAATGCAAACATAGTTACTTAGGCAATAATAAATCCAGATAACATGACACAATAATTGCATTCAATGTGTTTATAGCATGTATCCCCCTCGCGGGTTTATAAAACATTTGAAAGATTGAAATGCGAGGCTATGAACTCACCTTAACAGTATATGAAAATCTGATTGATAGCAAAGGTATATGAAAGTAACGGCTTCGTCACACACAACCTGGGGTAATATGTCAAGTCTTAGTTTGATTGTATATGTTTTATGTCATAATGTAATATCATTTTGATTGAAATATTATGGAAATATTGTATCACTGTTCGGGCCATCATAATTCAGAGGTCATTCAGTAAACGTTTGAGGAGCTAGGACACTTTAAATCGTAAACCCAACAACTCAGTCAGAACGTAATACCAAGATGAAACCCCTTAATATGAAGCTCCCTAGTATTATGGTACAATATAGATTCGGGACAGGATTTTTAAAAGCACATCGATGATAAATTTTATAATAGTTATAACATAATTGGTTTTAAGCGTTTTACTCAATAACTGGAAATGATAAGCACGTCAAGCGTTAATTAAAGTTATGTCTTATAAGGTTTTGAACACATTTCTACATTTTTTAAAATGTTACATTTTAGACTCTTAAGAATAAAAAATGGTAAAATATACCCTTGAAGTTTTTACTTTTACAAGTTTGGTCTTTCTAGTTTAAAAGATGTACAGAGTAAACCTTGTATTTTGGTAAGTGACATAATAGACCCTTATAGTTATAACTTTAGAAATATGGCAAAACAAGTCCTTATAGTTATAAGTTTCATAAAGTTACGATATATACCCTTATGCATGAAAAACATATCGTTTTTAGTCCAAAATCCATAATAATGATATTTTTCAATATAGAAAGTAATTTGCATGTTATGGCTTATTAATATAAGCTAAAATAAGAAGGTTTAATGTAACGAAAGTTTAAAATAACAATTTGTTAAGCTAGAAATCAAAACGGGTCAAATTAGGGTTTTAAAATGAAAACGCGCGGGTTTTAAGCTTCAAGCTTTTAAGACATAATGAAATACTTATAATATTGTTATATAAGTTTATTAGGATAAATTATAATAACATTTTACAAGTTTATCTTATAGATTAAACGAAAACATGAAATTAGGGTTTCATATGTTTAGTTTGGATCAAAAAGGGGAAACGCATAGGTTTTTGAGTTCAAAGCTTTTAACAATAGATTATATATGATTATATGAACATTATAATGGTATTGAAACATAATGTGAGCTTATGGAACCTGGTTTTGAGCTTATAGCTTAGAAACGGGTCAATATGGGGACTTTTAGCTTCATACGCCTAGAATAACAACTCCGGGGCTTCAAGACTTGGTTTCTTCACTTGTATTCTGCTCTTGGGAATTCTTAGGACTTCTCTTGATGTTCTTGATCAGACCTTGGACTCCATTGATGGTTAGAAATAAAGATTGAAGGTGTGAGTTGGAATGAATGAGGTTTACCCCTTTATATAGGGTTCGAACTCCTTGGTGGCCAAGGAAACTTGGTGACCAAGTTTAGGACACATGTGGTATGACTAGGAGAGGCTAGGGATGATATGGAGAAGCTAGGAGATGAGTTAGCAAGGCTAGGACTAGGTTTGAGGTGTTGTTTGGTTCATATGATGCCGCGGCTAAACTTGGTGCCCAAGGAGGTCATGTGGCCTCTTGGTAGCCAAGTAGGAAGCTTGAGGTACTTGTGTGCTGCTTAGAGATAAAGTAGGTGAGTCATGGAGGTGTGTGGTTGCTTGGTTGGTTTTCAAATGGGTCATTTTGGAGGGAAAAAGGTAATCGGGTAGATTAGGGCTCATTTAGGGTTTTTAAGGTTTTTCTTCGAGCTAGGGTTAGGGTTTAAGGTAGATTAAGGTTTAGGATTAGTGTTATGATTATATTTTAGTGTTTAGGATTAGTTGTTAGGGCTTGGTTTTAAGTTTTAGGGCTTAATTTTAGGTTTAAGGTCAAATTAGGGTTTAGGGTTTCGTTTTAGGTTTTAAGGTTTTTAAAATATATATGAGAGCTTAGGAGTAGAGTAATTAGGGTTTAAATGTTGTATATTGAGTATAGTAGCTTGTACAAAAGTGGTGGTAAAGAAACTAGAATGAAAACGATGGTAAAACGGCTATTTTGAATGTTATGCTTAATGACTTGTACATTGTGTCTTAAAAGGCTTGTACTTTATTTTGGAGGGAATTTATATTTCAAATGAGATGTTAAATTACTTGTACACATGCTTTGAATACTTATACATTGGTTTTATATGTATACATTACATATAGTTAGGGTTTAGAGGTAAACGTTTAATGTTTAAAGCCTATTTTGATATAACGTTGTAAATGGTACGTTAAATGGATAATTACTTGGTAATAATGATGTTAAGATATAGACTTGACATATTAGGATGTTTATAGATATAGATGGCATAAGTAGGTTGTGTGAACTTGTTTAGTTTGCTATGCAAACTATGTTATATAATAGAATGTAATAAAGCAAAAAATTTCTCCGTACAAATGTGATCATAATAAAATAGGTTGATTTTGTTTTGATGAAAATTTCAGGTTGTTATAAACCATACCATTTTGACTCATCCGTTGATCATCTAATGTACAATGATAGCATCTCTACTCATCCGTTGAACATCTAATGTACAATGATACCATCTTGTTATCCCAAATAACTAAGATCTAAACACAACAATAAGCTACCTAATACCCATAATAAGCACACGAAAATAAGAAGAAAGGTAGAAAGAAGATGGAAGAATATTAGATTAAGAAAGGAGTGAATTGGTATGATTACACCTAAACAAATGCAACCAACACCCTTTCCATGTGTGAAGAGGGTCCTATTTATACCCCTTGCCTACATATTGGTGTATGGGCTTCTATCTTGGGCTGGACTAGGCTTGTCTTAGGCTTTGAGCCCAAAACACAAACAATATTAGCTTAAAGTCAAAGCCTGTTAATCCCGACTAGCCTATTACATAACAACACTAATTACGACTAAGATGACCGATAACATTCTTGTTCGTCTTATATAAAAATAAGGCTAACAATCTCCCCTAATGTTGAGATCTTCTTTGATCTCCCAAATGTTGACATTCTTGATGGAGGTTATCTTGATTTGATTTTATCTTCCCTAATGTTAAAGATATGACGTTTGAGCTTTGCCTTCTTTGGTCTTGTCTTTGTCTTTTCTTGTTTATAATGGCTTTGTTCATTCATGCTTTAGATGACTGATAACAATCTTTCGGTGTCGTTTATGTGATTATGATCTTGAGCCTTCATCTTTTGACTTCGAGTTCTTTAGATCTTTCATCTTGCATCATGTCCTTAACTTGAATCATCTTGATTTGACTTTCTTGATCAACTTGTGCTCTTGACCGACATACTCATACTTATTGCATTCTTGTTTGACTTATATCAACATAAGGCTAACAATCTCCCAAAAATACGATTCTTGATTTAACTTTGAAGATCTTTGAATTAGTTTAGGATCAACACTCTTGATGCTAACTGATTGACTTTTAGAGCTCGAGTATGAGTATGTGGTAATGAATCCGACTTCACTGGTACATGGTTGCAACACCAACGCTTAAATCTGCATTTAAAAAGTTAGTGATAAACAACAAATATGGACGGAAGTATCTTTGTCACTTTGTCAAATATGGTTGCAATAACCACAGTTCCCCATTAATCAGTATAAATACTGCCTATGATCAGATAGAATTCATATTAATCTTCTTGATAGCGTTTCACAGCTATACTAGCCGTTCTCGTTACCAGAGCATCTCAAAGTAGACAACACGGTAAGAGTGAATCAAATAGTTACCATCTTTCTAATTAATTCGTTAATTCATTTACTGGACCAAATCAATATCCAGTTAGCACAAGCTTGATTAATATAGAATCTTGCAAGTTACATACTGCAGAGCTGTTTGAGGTTGACTCTGGAAGGATTTCCATTCGTCATTGTGAATACTAGAGAGTATCACTCTGAATGTTCTGGCTAGATCTCAAGGATAATGCATAGGACTCTTTGATACCAAATGTTATATTGATGAATAATAATTTGTATTTTGACATTGTGTCCTAATGAGATTTATTTTGATCTCTCTTGGCTCTAAACTCGATTTGTGCACTTTAGTTTTAGTAATTGGAGGTTGGAGCTGACTGCCACCTATTCAATATCAACAATCTCATAGTGAGATGTCAAGAGATAACGTGTGTATCTCTGTAACAAATGAGACAAGTATCTGTTGAGAGAAACTTAAATGGCTAGGAAGGGTTGTGCATTGCATCACTAGGTCCTTAATGGCTTTCTTCAATACCAACAATCATCTTTGTGATTTTGATAGATTATGTATTAACCCAATTTCTGCCTAAGCTGTGTGGAGGGCTTCTTTCTTTAGACCCTTTATCCATACTTTTCTTTTTCATTCTTCAACCCCTTCAATGCTTACCAAGACGTCATTACTAGCACCTTGTTGTGATTATTCCAGTGTTAGCTCAACCTTAGTCAGCATTATTTCCTTATTCTCATTCATCTCCAATCATATCTCTGCTATTTCTAACTATGGATTGTCCATAGGTAGATTCCTCCGGTTCTGGTTGGATCATATGACTTATTTTAACACCCCCAAATTTACACGCAGCGGAACCAACAATTTGGGTGTTAAATAATAGTACAATAGTCATAAGACATAAAGAAC
>BQNB010002354.1:15789-126053 GCA_026074375.1 Tanacetum coccineum
CATGACCAACAGTTTTAACGTGGGAGTTCCACCACGTTAGAGCACTTCCAATAAGAGTACAAGTGGCAAACTTGATTTGGCTTTCCACAGTACAGTTGCTTATACGGAACACAGTTTCCATTCTTTCAAACCACTGAGTCAACTCGACAACACCTTCAGTACCCATAAAATATAGGGGTTTAAATTTCATGAAGTTTGTGTAAGTGCACTCACGAGCAAGAGGAGCTTGTCTCCGAAATGGATGTCTTGGCCATTTCGGCTTCTGTCAGCGTCACGTGCTGCCAATGCATCAGCAATGCCTTGGTCGATTAGTGCCTTAAGTTGGGCATCAGTCACAGGGGTAGTGATGGTTGTTGTTGTGGCTGGTGTTGACCTCGTGGTTCTTTTTTATTCCATTTTCTTCAAAATCACATGAAAATATAATACCCGTTAGATTTCATATAATCATAACCATGACATGACATATACACAATAAATAAAGTAAGATCACATCACACAGTGAAATATACAACTGAAATTAACAATTTGAAATTAACAATGGTGTAGATAAATCGACATTCATTCATAATAAATTCAATTACAGACATGACATAATACATCCCTTCCCCATATAATCTAGAAAACATATATGACCTGATTTGGTTACAAAGGGATCACTACCATTAGGTATCTGCTGACTCTGTAGCACTGCCATCTGAGTCTGCTGTGTCCTCAGTAGAGTTAGTGCCTCTGTAAGCTAAGTCTGTCTCCTGTGGTCTGATGCCCGCAAATCCTCGATCTTAGTCTGCTATGCTAATACAGTAGTCCGCAGTGCTCTCACCTCAGAACGGATTGTATCACTAGCATACGTCGACTATACCCAAGCCTCACGAGAAAGTCTGGCCTCACTCTCCATAAGTCTCGCTGTGCGAGCATAGGCACGCCTATCCCTACATAGCAAGTTGAGCTAACCGCTCATCAATGATCTATGATCCTGTGCAAAATCAAATCTCCCATAAATCTCGTCAGTATCCTGCCTAACAGTCATGATAAAATTTGTCATCCTTTGACTCAACTCTACCACATCGGTAGCTGTTGGTGTCCCCTGCATGTCCTCAACCATCTCATCCCAAGTGTTTGTAATCCCATAACCAACATCTCTCTCTAGGTCTCGCCTAATCTCATCATCTAAGGTGGCAACAAAGCCATAGTCTCTCCTAAACTCTCTAGTAGGTCTAGCAGTGGGGGCAGATGAACTCTCACCAACCTCAAATCTTGGACCGAGAGTAATACACAACCTCTTCCAAGGAGGTAACGTAACCTTGAAAACACCTACTTTACATATAGTAGAGGGAAGAAGCAATGATGGTGATGGAGTAGGTAATGGTATAGGTAAAGTGGTGGTGTCCCTGATGGTGGTGTCTCTGATCGAGATGCTAAGATGAAGGTGGATGGTGCAATAGCTCTCATCTTGGCCACAAATGCTGTGGTATGTGGAAGTACAATAGGTGATGGTAGTGGTAGTGGATAGGAAGTATATGGTGACTCGGCTCTCAACCGGATCATAGTAGCTCTGTATCCCAAAGGATAAGTAGGACTAACAGGTAGTGGTGGAGGTGATACAGGTAATGGTGATGATACTGGTAGAGGTGAGGATGGTATCTGTGGTAGTGGTAATGAGAATGATGTAAGTAGTGATGGTGGCGGAGTAGATATGGCAAGAAATATGTCAACCTCCTCCTCGTCATTAGTATCATCTCTGGAGGACTCCTCCTCCTCCTCATCATCATCATCTCTGTTAGTGGGATAATCAGCTGGATCCTCATCATCCTCCTCTGGATCCTCCTCGGGATCGGACTCAGTAATATAACCTGGTGAATCAGCAGTGGGTGAGACAGTAGCAGGTAGTGGTTGCTCCTCAGCTGGAAGAACATCATCCTCCGGTGGCATAAACTTTGGGTATGCAGGCTCCGATACATATGGTACATAGACAGGTGAAGGTGGGTGCTCAGAACCGGGCACATAATCAGGAGATGGTGGGGTTTGAAGAGCGGCATCCACATAAGCATAAGGGCCCTCTGGCATGATGGTCAGTCCATCGACTCACAGAGATCCTATGTGTGACAGATCCTTGAATGAATTAGATACCTCCATGTAAGTAACCGTGGAATCCTATGAATCCAACATGACAAAATCTGAAAATCAAAAGTAACTTATATAAGTATTAATATAAGATTCTTATCGTTATATACATAGTATTTTATAACATGTATATCAATCATGAATGCATCTAGTCTAACCAACTAATGCAACACTAGTGTATGTATGTCCCGTGAAAATCCCTTTGTATGAATGCAATATTTTAAAACGGGTATAGTCCAAGTAAAAACATTTGAGCTGATTCTCTATAACCTTGGCTGTTGATACCAATCTATAACACCCCCAAATTGGGTCGCAGCGGAATATGGGTTGAGAGTGTTACTTCATAGATCAATAGCACAAGATATATATAAGAACGACCATTTAAAAGTTGTTTAAAACCGATACATTGGATTTAACAAATTATTTGTTACAAAAGCCTGAAGCTTCACTTGTTCGTTGTTCAAAATACAAAGATTCTAGTCAATAACAAATATTTCCCCAAAATGTAATGCAATCAAATCTTTAATGCATATGACTTCTAAAATAACGACCACCAATGTACCCCTTGTCTTGTACCTCATTGATCTCTTGAGAAAACATGCTTTAAAACGTCAACAATAATGTTGGTGAATTCATAGGTTTGTAAAATGTATAATGTAGGACCGCAAGATTTCCTCATGATAATGCAACAGATGCAAATATCACCAAATGTAATTACGTTTCCCTAAGCTCATGACACTGAAGCTCGACTTGTATGAATTGCAATATAAATTGCCAACATTGCCCGTGATGATGTTCTAACCCGTAACATCCTAAATCCGATATGGTATACGTTTGTTGTCCGGCATACCGGCACAGTGAGCATGACTCACCCGAACGGGGAGGTCAATCTCAAATTGATCTATTTATAACATTCGCGCTCACAACAAGTAATTGACAGTTCATGATAATGGGCTTAGAGGGTTATCACTACTTAGGCAAACACGTAATCGTTAAAATGTACACTTGCGTCCAATTTGTAAAACATGCATATGTTTCACACCCCAAAACTTGTAAATCATTATAAATGTAAAATGTGGGGCTATGGACTCACCTCGAGTAAATGAATAACAAGTATATCAGATGCGTGAAAAACGTCACGTATGTGTCCGAGTGCAACCTAATTAATTATAGGTCGTATGAGTACTAAGTACTTTGAATAACTAATACCGTATATAAGTTTATATAGCTACATCACCATCTAATTGTATTAGTGAAATAATATTTATAAAGTAAAAACGTTTATAAATATCACTTTAGTAAAAACGTCGTAACTTTCTCGTTTTTAGTCCGTTTTGTACGTTCTTTATGTCCACGCTTTTGTAATAAAAAGATATATCAAAATATTACATTTTAGTATTTTTAAGTCCTCTAATGAACAATACTTTTTACTGTTCATGCACTTTTATAAATTTATTTTTTATAAATTTAATTAGCGTAATCTCGTAAAAGTCATATCTTATTCGTTTTAACTCCGATTTTAGTGATTCTTTCAAGCACGTCTTCGTAATTTAAAAGTTCTATCTAACTAACATATTTTCCAAAAAGTTTCTGATGTGAACAGTAATTTGTTTTTACAAAATTATTTTTATAAAAGTATTTATTATCGTAAACATGAAAAATCCATAACTCCTTCGTTATTGATCAAATAGTTATGATTCTTAATGTTTTGGAATCCTAAAAATATGTACTTTCTATGAAAAATAATTATATATTTTTATCAGAATTAGAAAATAATAAGTTTTATAAAATTATTTTTATAAAAGCTTTTATTATCGTAAAACTTGCAAATGGCGTATTTTCTTCGTTATAGCTCGAATTTTCGAGTTCTATATATGTCTACGATCGTCATGACATGTAGTATTTTATAAAAATATAACATAAATATCTTATTTTCGTGTTTAAAACAGAAAGTTTGGATCTCTTGGTTAAAATGTGTATAAAACTTGTTTTTATAAGTTTTTAGCTTAGTCAAATTGCTACAAGTCCTCTACAACACATTATATCACATGTCTCATATATGTTAAGTTCTTTAGTCCATCATTTGTTCAAGTAATGTCCATGGTAACAAGTCCTCACATCACTTTTTCTTATAAACTTAATAAGTAAACTTTTTAAGCAACTAGTTTATATATACTTTTTATAAGCTAAACCATACTTGTAAAATGCTTATACTTCCATTCCAACATGTATTTAACATCCATATCACACATGAAAAAGCATATCAAACCATGATCAAGTGTAAAAATTCATTTTACATGTTAATATGTTTCCTAGATGGTGATTTACTGTATAAACATCACATATACAGAAAATCACAATTGTAAAGAGTGTAGGGTTTTTAGATAACTTTAGGATGAAGTATGATGAAGAGAAACAAGATCTAAACCCTATTTTAGATATAAAACCTAAGCTTCCAATACTATAAAACCTTAATTATCCAAGAAACCCTAATCTTAAACCTTCTTGATTAACCCTTTTAAATGCTAAACCAAGCCTTCAATACACCTTATGATACTTTAGATATGATGTTAGATCACTTGTATACTTGGTAAATAAAATTGTATAAATTATTTAAGGGTGTTTGTTTTTGGCCGTGAGCTAGAGGGAGAGAAACAAGAGAGTTGTGTGAACTTTTGCTAGTGAAATGAGTATGAGTGATATCTTTTCTAGTTACAAGCCTTTATATACTACATAAGCTAGTCAAGATTACTTATAGAAAGTCTAAGACAAGATGAGCAAAACATGGAAGTCTTTTGGTCAAGATAACTAGTCATGTACTCTAGGTTTTAATTAGTTCTAAGTTGTACAAGTTACAAGTGGTAAATTGTGTGCTCAATGTCCCCTTGGGACTACTTTTGTATCCAAAAATTAGGAGGGAAAGGACTAGTTGATGTCTTAGATATTTTGTGATGAATTCTAGTAATACTTGAAGTTAAATGATGTATAGGTTAAGTGTAGAGGTAAATACTTGTAGCATTTGTTTTCCTTGTTGGTTTTCTTTTATGTAAATTCGGCTAATAGTCACATGGGTGAAGTTTTATAAAAACTTGGAGTATTGGGTATAAAAATGGGTATTTGTTGAAGCGTAGAAAAGTTTTGGTGGGTCCGTGAATGCCTAAACGTATCTTATCGCGAAACGTAAACACTTTACGTAACCAATAAAAATAAAATGTGCAAACTTAATAATTATCCTCCAAATAATTATCTAACACTTGCTTGACGTAAACGTTTAATTATTTGATGTCCGTTTACGTTGAATGATAATTTTTAGCTTACACGATTTAACTATATGATTGGAATTAAAAGCAAACGCGTACGTTAAACGCGTACTAAAAATAAATAGTGAAATAAATGACGTCGTAAAATGACCTGAAAACACGGGCTGTTATAGTCTTCCCCCATTAAATGAGCCTTGTCCTTAAAGCTTAAGACGCGACACTTGACGACGATGCAGTTTTTGTGAAGATATGCATATACTTCTTCCCGGAATTGATCTTCACGTTCTCATGTGAACTCAGGACCTCTCCTAGAGTTCCATCGAACCTTAATGATTGGAATGCAACTTTCTTCAATCGTTTAACTTCACGATCCATGATCTCTACTGGTTCCTCAACAAAATAAAGCTTGTCATCAATATGGAGTCCATCCAACGGAACGGCTAATGGTTCATCGGCATAGCACTTCTTCAAGTTGGATACATGAAACTTATTTTGAACCCTGCTCAGCTCTTGAGGAAGTTAAAGCTTGAAAGCAATGGCTCCAACCTTTTCTAACACTTTGAAAGGTCCAACATATCTGGGGTTTAGCTTCCCCTATTTTCCAAAACATACTACTCATTTCCAAGGCGAAACCTTGAGAGCATAACTCTATCTCCACTTGAAATTTCATCGACTTACACTTTAAATCGGCGTCACTCTTTTGTCGATTACGAGTGGCTTGAATTCTTTGCTTGATCCGAATGACCTTCTCGGTAGTCTCTTAAACTATTTCTGGACCAGTGAGTTGAACTTCTCCAACCTCGGCCCAACAAACAGGTGAACGACACTTTCGACCTTAAAGTGCTTCAAACGGTGCGGCCTTGATGCTAGCATGATAACTATTGTTATATGAAAACTCAACTAATGGCAAATGGTTAACCCAACCCTTTCCAAAGTCGATCACACAAGCACGCAACATATCCTTGAGAGTTTAAATAGTCCTCTCACTTTATCCGTCAGTTTGCGGATGGTATGCAGTACTCATATCTAAATTCGTACCCAAGGCCTTCTGAAGTGACCTCCAGAAATTTGATGCGAATCTAGGGTCGCGATCACAGATGATTGAGACAGGTATTTCATGCCTCGTGGCTACCTCTTTTAGGTATATTCTTGCCAATCTTTCCATGGGATCGGTTTCCCTCATTGGTACGAAGATTGCGGATTTGGTGAGTCTGTCAACAATCACCCAAATGGTGTTATAACCTTGTGATGACTTAGGAAGCTTCATGATAACATCCATATTGATATTATCCTACTTCTATTGAGGTGTCTCGAGTTGCAGCAACAAACCTGATGGCCTTTGGTGTTTAGCCTTGACCTTAGCGCATGTCAAACATTTGCTAACATAGGTGGCGATGTCGGCCTTCATATTGGGCCAACAATATAGCTTCTTCATGTCCTGATATATCTTGTCAGAACCCGGATGGATATAGTATTTTGACTTGTGGGAATCGTGCATGATTACAATCCTCAAATCACCATAACATGGTAACCAACTCCTGCCATTTAAGCATAGAGTTCCATCCGCGCAGGGTTCCACTTCTCCTTCGGTATATCCTTCCTGATCATACCTCCTACATCTTCGTCTTTGAGATTCTCTGGTTTCTGTGCTTCAGTCTGAGCATTTAAGATTTGTTTGGGAAGATCCAAACTAATAGTCATAACTAAAGCTCGGACTCTTAATGGTTTAATTCGCTCTTTCCTGCTCAAAGCATCAGCAACAACATTTGCTTTCCCCGGGTGATAACGAATCTCACAATCGTAATCACTGAGCAACTCTAACCAACGACGTTGCCTCATATTCAACTCCTTTTGGTCAAGTATGTGTTGTAGACTCTTATGATCTGTGAACACCGTACACTTGGTTCCATACAAGTAGTGCCTCCAAATCTTTAGAGCAAACACCACTGCACCAAGTTCCAAATCATGGGTAGTATAATTTTTCTCATGAATCTTCAGTTGTCGTGATGCATAAGCAATCACCTTCTCGTTTTGCATCAATACCGCACCCAATCCTTTATGTGACGCATCGCAATAAACAATAAAGTTCTCAGCTCCTTGAGGGAGAGCTAAGATGGGTGCGCTACACAACTTATGCTTCAATGTCTGAAAAGCTGCTTCTTGCTTGTCACCCCATTCAAAGGCGACTTTCTTCTGAGTGAGTTTGGTCATTGGCTTAGCGATTTTTGAAAATCCTTCAATGAATCTTCGGTAGTAACCGGCAAGACCTAAAAATTGACGAATCTCTGTTGGAGTCTTAGGAGATGCCTAATCTTTTATGGATTCGATCTTGGCGGGATCCACGTGAATGCCTTGACTATCAATCACATGGCCGAGAAATTATACCTTAGGAATCCAAAATTCACATTTAGAGAATTTAGCGTACAACTCCTCCTTCTTAAGCAATTCCAGAATTGCCTTAAGATGCTCTTCATGTTCCTTCTTGTTCTTTGAATAAATTAGTATATCGTCGATAAAGACAATTACAAACTTATCCAAGTATGGTTTGCACACTCGGTTCATGAGGTCCATGAATACTGCAGGTGCATTTGTCAAACCAAATGGCATCACTTGGAACTCGTAATGACCATACCGAGTCCTAAATGCCATCTTCGGAATATCCTCTTCTCGTACTCTAAGTTGATGATAACCCGATCGCAAGTCTATCTTCGAATAAACACTGGATCCTTGTAGTTGATCAAACAAATCATCAATCCTTGGGAGAGGATAACGATTCTTCACCGTCAGCTTATTCAATTCCCGATAGTCAATGCACATCCGGAATGATCCGTCCTTCTTTTTGACAAACAAGACCGGAGCTCCCCAAGGTGAGGAACTGGGTCTTATAAAGCCCTTGTCGGATAGTTCTTGCAGTTGTTCCGACAACTCTTTCATTTCGGAAGGAGTTAATCGATAGGGTGCTCGTGCTACAGGTGCAACACCAGGCATCAAATCGATTTGGAATTCCACTTGTCGAGTCGGTGGAAGACCCGGCAATTCTTCAGGAAATACTTCAGGAAAATCTCGAACGATTGGTACGTCCTCTAGTCGCTTCTCCCCTGACTTGTCTTCAGTCTCCTTCGTAGTAACATGTGCCAAAAAGACATTATGTCTTTTCAACAAATATTTGTGAGTTTTGGTGAACGAAATGATGTTTAAACGAGTCCCGTTTCCCTGATTACTTTCGTCACCATGAGCAATTAAGGTTTCATTTCCCTAAGAAATACGAACGATCTTCTCAGCACAATCAATGAGAGCGTGGTACTTTGAAAACTAGTCCATACCGATTATGACGTCGAAGCTACCAAGTTCTATGGGCATTAAGTCGTTGTTGAATGGATGGTCTAAGAAGTTTAATGTACAACACCGGATGATAGTGTTTATCCCAATTATTTTCCCATCGGCTAGTTCAACATCATAATAATGGTCTAATGTAGTTGGTGTGATATCAATTAGGGAACTAAATGTGGTAGATATAAAACTTCTATCGGCACCAGTATCAAATAAGATAGAAGCATAACGGTCGTTTAGAAGGAACGTACCCGTAACGATATTGGAGTCCGGGTTTGTTCTCGCATTGCCCACCACATAAACCTTGGCTGGTGCATTACCATTCCCACGTTGATTACCACGGTTTCCATTCTTCAGCTTCGGGCAGTCTTTCTTAAAGTGCCCCTGAACACCACACTCATAACAAGTGACAACATTCTGAGTTGTCCAGAAGTTCCCACGATTGTTATTATTACCGTTGGGACCATGTAGGTTCCATGATCATTCATACGAATACTTAACAATTAAGTGTAGAATCAAGATGCATAAAATAAGAACTTTATTGATGATTGAAAAAGAAAAACAAAACCTTTTTGGTGGCTAGAAAAACCCTCACAATAATGACTAGCTAATTTTCTCTCTAAAAAATGTCTAACCTAATTTTTGACTAAACTAGGTGTATTTATACTAACTAGGTTATGCCCATTCTAGGCTTTTGTTGGGCTTTTCAGGCTTTTTCTTTGTCAGCCCAATTACATTAATAAACATTAATTAATTAACCAAAATCAAGATGCATAAAATAAGAACTTTATTGATGATTGAAAAAGAAAAACAAAACCTTTTTGGTGGCTAGAAAAACCCTCACACAAACTTGATTTGGTTTTCCATAGTGCAGTTTCTTATACGAAACACAGTTTCCATTCTTTCGAACCACTGAGTCAACTCGACAACTCCTTCCGTACCCTTAAAATATAGGGGTTTACGTTTCATGAAGTCTGGGTAAGTGCACTCATGAGCAAGAACAGCTTGTCTCCTTTCACCCATTTCCGCATCATGGCTGTCTTCGCCATTTCCGCTTTTTGTGGCCTCACGTTCTGCTAACACGTCAGCAAATCCTTGGGCAATTAATCTCTTAAGTTGCTCATCAGTCATAGAAGTAGTGGGGGTGGTTGTTGTGGCTGGGGTGGTTCTGGTTTTGGGTGTTTTCCTTGGAGACATTTTCTTCAAATCACAAAAAAATATGATACCCGTTAGATTTCATACAAATCGTAACCTTGACATGACATTTACACAATAAATAAAGTGAGATCACATCACATAGTGAAATATATAACTGAATTGAAATTAACAATGGTGTAGCTAAATCGACATTCATTCATAATAAATTTTACAAACATGACATAATACATCCCTTCCATATATAATCTGGAAACATACATGACCGATTCGGTTACAAAATGATCACTACCATTAGGTTACAAAATGAAAATAAAACCTAAAGCCTTACTAGATGGGGGTTACCCCATAATACTTAGTAGACTATACAACATAGCTAAGACATAACCAGATCTAAGAACTACTACCGGCCTCCTCCGGTATATCAGGATGTGCTGGATCCCTAGCAGGTGTCTGCTGACTCTGTAGTGCTGCCATTTGAGTCTACAATGTCCTCAGCAGAGTCAGTGCCTCTGTGAGCTGTGCCTGTCGTCTGCGGTCTGCAGCTCGCAAATCTCCAATCTCAGTCTGCTATGCTAAAACCGTAGTCTGTAGTACGCTAACCATAAAGCGTTCCGTATCACTGTCATCCATCGACTGTACCCAAGCCTCACGAGAAGCTCTGGCCTCACTCTCTATAAGTCTAGTTGTGCGAGCATGGGCACGCCTATCTCTATGTAGCAAGTTGAGCTGACCGCTCATCAATGATCTATCATCCTGTGCATCGTCAAGCCTCTTATAAATCTCATCTGTATCCTGCCTAACAGTCGTGATAAAATTGGTCATCCTCTGACATAACTCTGCCACATCAGTCGCTGGTATCTCCTCTGCAATCTCATCTGGATCCACCCAGACGTCAGTAATCCCGTAACTTATCTCCCTGTTTGGGTCACGTCTAATCTCGGCATCCAGAGTGCCAACAAAACCATAATCTGCTCTAAAGCCTCCAGTAGGCCTAGCAGTAGGAGCAGATGAACACTCCTCGACCTCATATTTGGGACCAGGAGCAACGCACAACCTCTTCCGAGGCGGTAACGTAACCTCGGGAACATCCGCTCTACAGTCAGTAGAGGGTAGAAGCAAAGGTGGTGATGATGTAGGTAATGGTATAGGTAAAAGTGTTGGTGTCCCTGATGGTGGTGTCTTTGATCAGAGAGCTTAAGATGAGGTGGACGGTGCAACATACTCTCGAATCATTGCTAATAGATGCCTGGTATGTGGAAGTAAAATAGGTAGTGTAGTATAGTGGATGAGAAGTAGAGGTGACTCAGGCTCACAACCGATCAATAGCAGCTCTGTAGCCCGAAAAGATGATAGCGACTATAGGTATGGTGAGGTGACATAAGTAATAGTGATGATACTGGTAGTGGTGGGGATGGTATCTGTGGTAGCGGTGATGAGTATGATGTAAGTGGTGATTATGGCAGAGTAGATATGGAAAGTAGCCTGTCAACCTCCTGTCAGACGGGAATGGAATAGGTGTCTGATCTCGGATAGACATCCTCGCAGTGATACGATATGCGGGTGGTGGGACAGAGTCGGCCGGAGCTAGGTGCTCTTCCTCCTCCTCTTCATCCTCGTCCTCGTCTTCCTCCTCATAATCAGCATCATCTCCGGAGGACTCCTCCTCCTCCTCCTCATCTCTGTCATCGAGATAATCAGCTGGATCCTCCTCGGGATCCTCATCATCCTTCTCCGGATCCTCCTCAGGATCAGACTCAGTAATATAACCCGGTGATCAGCAGTGGGTAAGACAGCAGCAGGCAGTGGTTGCTCCTCAGTTGGAAGCACATCATCCTCAGGTGGCATAGTATGCAGGCTCCGGTACATATGGTACATAGACAGGTGAAGGTGAGTGCTCAGGACCGGGCACATAATCAGGAGATGGTGGATGCATCGGTAGTCCGTCATATCTGTAGACCACCATGCCAGGAGAGCCTACCTCTAATGATCCATCATCACTAGATATGGATGTGTAAGTAACAGTGGAATGCACCGAATCCGACATGACAAAATCTGAAAATCAAAAGTAGCTTATATAAGTATTAATATAAGACTCTTATAGTAATATACGTAGTATATTATAACATGTATATCAATCATGAATGCATCTAGTCTAACCAACTAATGCAACACTAGTGTATGTATGTCTCGTGAAAACCCCTTTGTATGATGCAATGTTTGAAAACGGTTATAGTTCAGCAAAAACATTTGACCTGGTTCTCTATAACCTTGGCTCTTGATACCAATCTGTAACACCCCCAAATTGAGTCGCAGTGGAATATGGGTTGAGAGTGTTACTTCATAAATCAATAGCACAAGATATATATAAGAACGACCATTTCAAAGTCGTTTAAAACCGATACATTGGATTTAACAAATTGTTTGTTACAAAAGCCCGAAGATTCACTTGTTCGTTGTTCAAAATACAAAGATTCTAGTCCATAACAAATATTTCTCCAAAATGTAATGCAACCAAATCTTTAATGCATATGACTTCTAAAATAACGACCACCAATGTATCCCTTGTCTTGTACCTCATTGATCTCCTGAGAAAACATGCTTTAAAACGTCAACAATAATGTTGGTGAATTCATAGGTTTGTAAAATGTATAATGTAGGACCGCAAGATTTCCCCATGATAATGAAACAGATGCAAACATCACCAAATGTAATTACGTTTCCCTAAGCTCATGACACTGAAGCTAGACATGTATGAATTGCAATATAAATTGCCAACATTGCCCGTGATGATGTTCTAATCCGCAACATCTCAAATCCGACATGGTATACGTTCGTTGTCCGGCATACCGGCACAGTGAGCATGACTCGCCCAAACGGGGATGTCAATCCCAGATAGATCTATTTATAACATTCGCGCTCACAAGTAATTGACAGTTCATGATAATGGGCTCAGAGGGTTATCACTACTTAGGCAAACACGTATTTGTTAAAATGTACACTTGCGTCCAATTTGTAAAACACGCATATGTTTCTCACCCCAAAACTTGTAAATCATTATAAATGTAAAACGTGGGGCTATGGACTCACCTTGAGTAAATGAATAACAAGTATACCAGATGCGTGAAAAACGTCACGTATGTGTCCGAGTGCAACCTAATTAATTATAAGTCGTATGAGTACTAAGTAATTTGAATAACGAATAACGTATATAATTTTATATAGTTACATCACCATTTAATTGTATTAGTGAAATATTATTTATAAAATAAAAACGTTTATAAATATCACTTTAGTAAAAACGTCGTAACTTTTTCGTTTTTAGTCCGTTTTGTACGTTCTTTATGTCCACGTTTTTGTATTAAAAAGATACATCAAAATATTACATTTTAATATTTTAATTCCTCTGATGAACAATACTTTTTATTGTTCATGCACTTTTATAAATTTATTTTTTATAACTTTAATTAGCGTAATCTCGTAAAAGTCATATCTTATTTGTTAACTCCGATTTTAGTGATTCTTCCGAGCACGTCTTCGTAATTTAAAAGTTCAATATAACTAACATATTTTCCAAAAAGTTTCTGACGTGAACAGTAATTTTTTTTATAAATTTTTTTAGAAAAGTATTTATTATCGTAAACATGAAAAATCCATAACTCCTTCGTTATTGATCAAATAATTATGATTCTTAATGTTTTGGAATCTTAAAAATATATACTTTATATGAAAAATAATTATATATTTTTATCAGAATTGGAAAATAATAAGTTTTTATAAAATTGTTTTTATAAAAGCTTTTATTATCGTAAAACTTGCAAATGGCGTATCTTCTTCGTTATTGCTCGGATTTTCGAGTTCTCTATATGCCTACTATGGTCATGACATGTAGTATTTTATAAAAATATAAAATAAATATCTTATTTTCGTGTTTAAAACAGAAAGTTTTGATCTCTTGGTTAAAATGTGTATAAAACTTGTTTTTATAAGTTTTTAGCTTAGTCAAATTGCTACAAGTCCTCTACAACACATTATATCACATGCTCATATATGTTAGGTTTTTTAGTCCATAATTTATCCAAGTAATGTCCATGGTAACAAGTCCTCACATCACTTTTTCTAGTAAACTTAATAAGTAAACTTTTTAAGCAACTAGTTTATATATACTTTTTATAAGCTAAAACATACTTGTAAAATGCTTATACTTCCATTCCAACATGTACTTAACATCCATATAACATATGAAAAGCATATCAAACCATGATCAAGTGTAAAAATTCATTTTACATGTTAATATGTTTTCTAGATGGTGATTTACTATATAAACATCACAAACACATAAAATCACAATTGTAAAGAGTGTAGGGTTTTTAGATAACCTTATGATGAAGTACGATGAAGAGAAACAAGATATAAACCCTAATTTAGATATAAAACCCAAGCTTCCAAGACTATAAAACCCTAATTATCCAAGAAACCCTAATCTTAAACCTTCTTGATTAACCCTTTTAAATGTTAAACCAAGCTTTCAATACAGCTTAGGATACCTTAGATATGATGTTAGATCACGTGTATACTTGGTAAATAAAATTGTATGAATTATTTAAAGGTGTTTGTTTTTGGCCGTGAGCTAAAGGGAGAGAAACAAGAGAGTTGTGTGAACCATTGCTAGTGAAATGAGTATGAGTGATATCTCTTCTAGTTACAAGCCTTTATATACTACATAAGCTAGTCAAGATTACTTATAGAAAGTCTAAGACAAGATGAGAAAAACATGGAAGTCTTTTGGTCAAGATAACTAGTCATGTACTCTAGGTTTTAAATAGTTTCTAATTGTAAAAGTTATCAAATGGTAAATTGTGTGCTCAATTTAGCCTCTTGGGACTACTTTTTAATCCGAAAATTAAGGGGAAGAGGGACCTATTGATGTCTTAGATATTTGTGATGAATTATAGTAATACTGAAGTGGACACGTGTTTTCCGTCTAGGCCCCGTTTGGGGGTGTGACAGATTGGTATCCAGAGCCAAGGTTATAGAGAACCAGGTAGTATATCTAGGTCTGGTCTATAACCAGTATGTGATCCTACGTGTTTACTTGCTTACGTATATAATTACTATCGATAAGTAAACGAGTATTAAGTATAATACATTTCCATAATTATATTACGTTTATTTTGCCTTACGTAGATTTTCTCGTTGGTTTTATATAAAAGTTATTTATATAAATAATAGATCTTTCCCCCAGGACATTGTGAGTTGCACAATGGTCTCTAAACGTTTCTCAAGACATCATGAGTGATACGATGGTCATTAAAACTTCTTCATAAATTTACAATATACTATTTTACATAACATCGAAACTTGTCACAGTCTTCCGACCCTACGTTATCTTACTGTCCGAACCCGAATGCGAGTTGAGCACCCGTCCCATACTTTTATTTCTCCTACGTCGTCTCATACCGTCATCTAGAAACATGCCGATTAAGTTGAACATGACTTTAACCCGTCACCTCGTAACATTCCACTTTTGGAAACGCGACTTTCAGAACCGGACTTATTTTATTTTTCTTTTATTTATTTTGATTTAAAGAGAATGACGGCAACAAGACAAGGAACGAGTTCTGCGAGGATCAAGTGTATTATAACCCAACGAATTGCTAATGCTATTAAAGCTATTGCTGTTTATGAGGCAAACCCGTGTGGCTCATGATGTACGTTAGAAAGTCAAGGTGGCAAGGAATGCCAACAACAAGATAAACGACAAAAGGTCGCGAGAGCTTACACTGCTAGACCAAATAACAAAATTGGATATGTAGAAAAGTTACCCTTCTACAACGAACGCGCCTTACTGAACCGTGCACTGTGGAATGCAATAACTACAAGAGAGTTTGCCATACGAGTAAAGATTGTTGGAAACCCGTTTTAATAATAACTTAGAGGCCGCAGTGGCAAATTAGAAACCTGAAATACCTATTATGAGTGTGGAAAATCAGGACATTACAAGAGTGATTGTCCAAATATGAACCGTGTAAACCGTATTTGGAAAGTAAAAGCTCGCGAGAACTCCAAGGTCGTCGAAGATAATGTTGATATTTAAAGAGAGATTTCCTATCGTGCCTAGTAGAACCTAAATAGACTTGGACCGTAACCCCTAAGAGTTTTACACTAGTACTTCCCTATAAATTTCATGTATTGAGTGGATGTTTCTAAACCCTCTGTTCATTTTGTGTCATGGCGATTTCGTTAGTTACACTTCAATTCTCAAATAATTTATGTAAGATACTCCTCAAATATATTACCGTCTTACAACCCATTTCACTATTATTTTATAAACCGCTTACTGTTATAGACTAATTAGACGTTATCCTATGAACTATTTTAGTGTCGTTATAAAACTAATTATATGTTATCCTATGAACTATTTTAGTGTCGTCTTATAAACATAGTAGTTGTCACGTTATAAACTATTTTACCGCCAGCTTACAAACCGTTTAGCTGATAGTTTCTTGTTTATTTCAACACCTTATAAACTATTTCACTATTATTTATAAATCATTCTAGCGTCACCTCATAAACTATTTTATAGACATTTATAAACTACTTTACCATCAGTCTGTGAACCATTTTGCTGACAGCGTATTAACCATTTTACTACCATTCTATAAAAGCATTTTGTTACCATCTTATAAATTGTTACGTCGTCACCCTATAAACTATTTGCTATCATTAATATAAGACGTTCCACTAGCGCCTTCCAAAACATTTTGATATTATCTTATAAACCATTCCGTTAGTATTTTATATAAACCATTTTCATGTCATCCTATAAACCATTCTTGTGGGAATCTTATAAACTACTTCATTAACATAAAATATTTCACCGTTGTTTTATAAACTGTTCTAGTGCCATCTCATAACTACTTTCACAATTACTTTTCAAACTAACTTGTCTTTATCTTTTAACCCATTTTGTCGTCGTTCATAAACTCTTTTACCACTATCTTATAAACCATTTCGCTAACACCTTTTAAACTATATTGATATCATTCTATAAACCATTTTGTCAATCTCCTATAATTATCAACTTGTTGACCAATTTTATAGACGACCCCGTCACTCATACACTATAAAACTGTCACGTGATTCTTCTCGTAAACGTATTTTGGTATCATGACCGTCTTAAACTATTTCTACTAGTCTACTTGCTTACGAAAATTTTCTTGTGTATTCGTTCATATAAAATAGCAATGTCTCGTCTTTTCATGAACTATCTTTTTCAACTACCTTAGAAACAACACTGTTTATACCATATCAAACATTTTAAACATAACACTATTTGACGAAACAGCATTTTATTCTGTTAAGTACATAAATTATACATAGTCTCGTCACCTCTATGTATAACTCAGGGAAGACCATTCCTATGCTAAGAGTATGTCATCTCAAAAAAAAAAAAATTGCCAATCCTTATTCTGTATCACTTTCCCACCTATATTCTTTTTTCTTTTCTCTACAATTTGATAAGATTTATCATCTCTACTATATTTACGCAAACGAGAGGAGTGAGTGTCAAACGCTGTTTGCAAGTTTATTGCCTGTCATTATGCGTATACTGTATTAATAAGCTCCATAACTAAGTAGATCTCCTTAATATTACCATATAGAGACACCGTACCATTAGCCAAGAGACCGGATCACAGCGAGTTCTTTAAGATCAGCAATACATTTCCTTGGTGAGAGTGAGCGCGGAGTCTGTGTACATTATTGATTTTAGATTTACTCATAGAACATAATAAAGAACCTTATCCTCATTTGTTGGGATATAATCAAGAAAATTAGGAAATTTCTTCATCGTCCAAGTTTCTAATGGTCATGAAATAAGGCAAAGGACATAATTATTGCAAGTACCTAGAACCAAGCCGACATAAATTTTGTACCCATAATTTTATCCTTCTAAGTGACATCGTCCCATCTAGCTTAGACATTAAGTACCTTATTGAGCTAGTTAACGGAAGGCTAATAGGATCTGATACTATGCTTAGAGGTTGTACGTTAGGATTGTTAGGTCACCCATTCAAATATCGATCTAACATGCCACGCGAAAACAAGCTGGCGCTACGATCTCTCTTTTGTGACGTACATCATTGGCATGCACTTGGCTCTGCGAATCACATGCGCCATGCTGATCTTAATTAGTACGATACTGCAATAAGATTCGTACATTTCTCGGCGTTAAGACACACACATTCTATCACAAAGTAGGGTTTCCATTGGTGGGGGGATAGGGAGGCTTAAAAAAAGGGGTTCTCTATCGGAGGCGCAAAAATGTCCTAAGCTAAACACTTGTCCTTTCATTACCATCAATGACTTTATCTAATTCAAAGGCATTAGAAGGGGATGCGCGGCAGAGCAACGAGAGCAGATGTGGACCGTCTTAAAACAAGGATCTGTTCCATTTGAATTATTTCTTCAACCTTTTTTTCCTTTTTGCATTCAGACTCATCAAAACCATGGTTTTGTATCAATAAACTCACTGTCCAGTCAGATAAAACATACTTCAACCTGGTGAACATTCAATTTATTGTTAGCATCTGTGAAGATGTTATGGTATCATTAGTTTTTTTCACAATTCTGGAAAACCAAGTAAAAGTGATCTCTCTCTATCTTTAGATGAAAAATGACCATGTGAGGTGGTCTTAGGTTTTTCTCTATTTATGTGAACGGCTATAGAAAATATGGGCGGGTAAACAAGAAAAGACTAAATATAGAAGATGTACTAGCGTAGTTGAAAACCATAAACGTCAGGGACCAAATTCATAGATAACCCTATTCAATACATATTATAACAGTACAAGTAATATCTGGCAAAAAAAAAGTCAGCCGCGCGAGCTGAGAGAGAACCTTACGCGCGCGCTATTTAAGACTAGTGTAAACTGTTATCAAAGTAAAGTAATATTGTAGTCATCCACTAAAAAATGGATTCACCACCAAATCATTAATGGGAACAAGCCCTTGATATAGATGATTCCGATCTTCGACTAACCCTAGTTGTCTGTCCCAGCCACAACTCCTCACATACTCGTGAGACACCACCTCTAACCGCAAACCTTGTTTTAAATACAATAACCATCAAGTTGATAATTGTGTTTTTGTGAAGCCCATTAGGATCATAACCAGGTCATGCTGGTATTGTTCAAAAGTGCCAAGCTCTGTATAATAGACTGATACTCAGGAAGGCGATAGGGACGAATCCTTAATATCCACACAAGATTGTATTAGAAACGTTATTGAGGATGTGGGTGAGGATGACGATTTTACGCGTACGTCGTGGCTTAGCATGGTTGAGTATGTCAATGTTGATGGAGTGACTGGTTGTTCTAGAGATGTCAAGAAATTTCTTAAGAATGGGAAATTTGAGAAAGTTGTTGCAATTCTTAAGCCTTGTACTCCGAATGCGTTGGGCGATCTTACAGTAACACTCAAAGACCTTTCTGGTACAATCTCCGATACTATTCATTACAAACTGCTTACGGAGGATAGAGCATATCTATCTCTCAGGCAATAGACCATAAGGATCGTCTTTTGAAACTTCATAATGTTTTTGTATTTTCATCCATAAGCAACTCGCTCTCTCTATCAGAGCATTATCTTTTCAATACGAAAGCAAGAATATGGTTTAAGGTGATTTCCCACAAGGATGTCGTGTGTGTGATCTCCAAAGATTATATGCTCTTTTCTAAAATGTTGCAAATTAGTTATTTCTATATCTCATATATATATCTCAGTCTTCTATAGTATCATCATCTCTAGAGCGATTGTTCGAATTATTGCGAATGCAAATTGAGCAGAACATTTGTCATAAACAACATTAGTGCAGACACTAAAATGGCATGCATACGAGATTTAACCAACTTATATTGGTAAATATTTAAACATTCAAAACACACATGCCATACAAGATCTAGTGGTATACAAGCTAAAACATAAAAATGTAACTTCAAAAACAAACACAACTTAGAGAAAACATAACAAGCTAGAAAACAAACACCAACATAAAAAACAAACACCAACATAAAAAACAAACACCAATGTCATTCATCATCTTATAATTTTTCACCACCTTTTTGACAATATAGTAAGCTATATCTCTCAAAATCATCACAAAATTTCTGCTATCCCCTCATTCATCAGTGACACCCATGTCAGCCTCGTAACTCTCGCATCACTTCTACATTATCTGACATGGAGGAGTGCTTTATCTTTTGAATATGCTTGCGTATCATTACAATGAATTCTTCAACTAAGGGTGAAATTTTCTTAAAAGACAAGTCTTCATCAATCAAAAACTTACCATGATCACTTACTGCCATTTTTGTCACACCCCCAAACGGGGCCATGTCGGAAACACGTGTTCGGGGGCGTGACATCATAATATACATCCACACAAAAGATACAAAGAAGACCTCTAAGGTATTTTAAAAATCCAAAAATCGTCATTAATTAAAATAGTTAATACAGGTTTTTACATAGGCCTAAAGTATAATATGCGAAGCGACAATAGAAGCTTTTTAAAGTTGTTGACAACAAATGTTAACATAGATAATTAATAGTCTTGAAAATCTAATCTAATAGCAAGCAACACCATAAGCAAGAACAAAGACATCTACAGCTAAGCACCGAAGAAAAACAGCTAAAACGTCAACATAAAGTGGTGAAATTCCATAGGTTGGAATTTAGTTATTAAAAGGGACCAATTTCGATACGCAAGTACCAGTTAATGAACAGATACAACTCCACATACACAAAGTATTTACTGTTGCCTAACTCATGACCCGATGACATTAAAGGAAGCATATTATATCCCAAAACAAGAATAAATGCCCTAAAGATATACTGACCAAGATCCACCTAGTGAAAATCCGTCATGGTATATTCCGTTTATCGGGAGCCCCGTGGTAGAGAGTGGCTACTCCCAACGCCGAAAAGGTATAATTAGTCCCAATAGAATCATATTTACAATATTCGCATTTGAGTCTTACTTAACCAGTCCAACAAGTTAACAATTGAGCAGGGTTCATGATAGTTTCGGGCCATTAGTGTACTCTCTATCTCTCTAGCTACTTAGGTAACACGTAAACAGGAAAAGGAAACACACACACACACAACTGTGTCACAAATTTAAAACAAGCAATCTGTTTCGCACCCCAAAAGTAGTAAAGAAAGATAGTAAACGGTGGGGGACATCTCTATCTCTCTCTCACACCTTAGCCTACACATCATACATCACACACACACACTCACACTGGGGCAAGATAAGATGATATAGAATCTAGCAGCGACCTAAATAATATCGAGTCGTGTTAGAAACACAGAAAGTATGACAAGAATTGCACAATATGTTCATCACCAAAACGACTATCAATGTTGTGTTTTGCTTGGTTTAAATTAACAAACGTAACTATAATAAAATTATAGAGTATTTTCTGTTAAGTTTTGGCGTTTAACCAAAAAAATTACTATTTTTTTAGTAAGGAAGAGCAGATTTTAGGAAAGTTTTTAGTTTCGGGATGTTAATACCGTCCCTTATATTTTCTTAATCCGTATTTCCTTAAGTGCATTAGAGAAACCTAAACGTTTAACTTTCAATGTCCTCTTGCTAAAAATTTAACCACTTTACTATTTTCTTAGACCTTAGACGTGCTTTTCCTAAAATATGTTAACTACGTCTTTAAATGATACTAAACATATAGATGTGTTACTAATGGAGAGAGAGTGCTAATGTTTTAAAAAGCTCAAAATACTCAAAAGTGTCAGAAAACCATTTACTATTCACATTAGCAAACTATTCGATATCGGAGAGAGAGTGCGAGTGCCAAAAATAGTTTTCATGTTTCGTTTGGCTATAACTTGGCTGTTTTAAGTCCAATTTTATGTCTGATATATAAAAAACTATCTATTCTAAACGAGCTCTCCAAAAACTACTTTTACGCCTAATGAAAACATTCCTAAGTCGCTCAAAACATCAAAACCATTTCGGACCAGCAACATCATTTTTCAAAAACGCTTCTAAAAATCACACCAAACTTCACAATAGTGCCTAGTCTAGCCTAATCTCTATTCACAACTAAACCACAACAAAACCACACCTAAGGCTAACCTAATCCCTTCATTTCTATTGTTGCAACTCTCTATTTCAAAACACATCATCACACTACTAACATAATATTTACTAGTGAAATAAGACGACATCATTGTTTATAAAATCTTGTTTTACATTCTTTAAAAAATTAAAACACAACATATGGATGTATGGATCTTGAACATATAAGAAAGAACATAAGTAAACCACAAGAAAGATTCAAGACACTTACAAGAATAAAACTGCAAGAACAAGAGTAGCATGAAAATCACAAGGATCTGTACCCAAACACTAGATCTATAAAACCAAATAACAAATCGTTTAAATCCTAGTTTATAGAAACTCTTGAAAGACCTCATATAGGTGGGGGGGGGGAAATCAAATGAAATACCTTCTTGGAATTAACCTTAATCTTGATTAAAATTCAGTGTTTAAGGATGGTGACATATTGGTGGTAGAAATCAAAAGTGTGATTGTGTGGTGTGTTTTGTAGTATGTTTATCTGTTTAGCTGCGCGTGAGGAGACACAACTGCGAGCGAGTCAAAACGATTTTGCCAAATGAATTGAATTAAAAGAGATGTGTGTTTATAAGTGGGTATTTATACGATAAGGGTTAGGGTTTTAGTGTTACAAGTGACTCAAACACACCAAGAGTGTGTGTGTTGAGGGGTTCGGCTGAATAGGGTCAAAGAGGGGGGGGGGGGGAAGAACAGCGCCCGAGAGAGATGATCTTTGCTCCAAGTTTAGCTTAAAAGATGTCTTCTACTACATTGCTCCAATTTTGAGGGGGGGGGGGGGGGGGGCTTGATGCTCACTAGTGGTCATTGTGGTCCAAAGGTCCAACATGTGAGAGTGTAAAAAGACCATTATCTTATAGAGGGAGAAGAATGGAGGAGCGACAAAATAAACATAGTCACTACCCTTCTTCTTATGCATGAATGTGATGTTGTATTTAAAAAAATGCTCTTGAATTAATTTAGGACTTGTAGTTTCATTTGGTTTTGTTTAGGCGTCCAATATGACAAGGGGGAGAGGGTGAATAAATTTTTTGGCTTAAGAACATGAGATGGACGATAACTAAAGTTTACACGAAAAGATTTCTTAGTTTCGGATGCGTTCCGTAGGTCAAAAACGCGAAAAACCTATTTTATAAAAACCGTTGACAAAGCGAAAAAAATAAATCCCGGGGTGTTGATCAATAAACTAAGAAACACTAGTGAAAAGATAAAATAACTCATAATAATATCTAACCTCATCAAATCCGAAGTCGGAACGTCGTCAAATGATGTTTTTCAAGATTTCGCGGTTAACTTCCCCGTTAAACTACCTGATTCAAAAAACTAACGAATAAAAAAAAAAATTCAATAAAATAATGATCATAACAGTAAAAAGATTTAAATATTTGACCTAAAATTTTCAGGGTTGTGACATTCATTTTCCTCGTAACAGACATTGTCCTCAACGAATTAAGACGAGGAATCACTATAGGATTAACGAAAAGGTAGCGGATACTTTTTCTTTATTTGGTCCTCGCGCCCTAAGTAAACTCAGGCCCCCAGGTAAACTCGATCCCTCGTCTCAAATTCCAACGGACTTTCATGATTGGAATGCGGCTTTTCTTTAGCGGCTTAACTTCTCGATCCATAATTTCAACTGGTTCTTCAATGAAATTAAGCTTGTTATCAATTTGGATCTCATCCAACGGAATAGCTAGTGGTTCGTGAGCGAGAGCGAAACACATACACATTTTTAGTGGGAGAGCGGGCGCGGAGAGTGTGGCGCGCCATGAAAAGTTGCTAATGACACTCGACTCAATTACATCTGGGAGTTCAAGTCGATAAGCAAGGCGTGAGAGCGCGCGCGACTTTAGCAAAATCTTGAAAGGTCCAATATAGCGAAGGTTTAGCTTCCTTGTTATGACCGACACGTACACCCCTTTCCCAGGCGACAGGTACTTTCAACATCTAACCTTATCTTCACCTCAAAATCCAATTGGGCTTTAGTAATCCTATCGATGTAGCTCATCTTCATCTCGTGGCAAACTTGAATACACACTTCTTGAACTGAAATGAATCTTCTTAGTTGTTTCTTTCTTGAACAATTTTCCCGGACCAATGGAGCGGAGCGTCTCCAACCTCACACCCAAACATAACAGGCGATCGACATTATCGACCATAAGAGAAGCTTCCAATGGTGCATCAATATACTCATGTGATAACTGTTGTTGTAGAAAGAACATCACAAAGTAGTGTCTATCCCAACCATTTCCCTAAATCAATCACTCAAGCCAAGCATGTTCGTCAGTTAAGCAGATCCTAAAAGAGCAAAGCACTCTAAATTTGGATGGTTCTTTCCCCACTTTTGACCCTCATCTGTGGGATGGTAAGCCGTACACCATATCCTAATTGAGGTACCTAAGGGCTTTGTTTGCAGAGCATTTCCATAAATGAGATGTTATTTACTATCTCGATTAGAAAATAAATCAAAAACCGGCACTCTAATGAGCTACGAGAACTAGCTTCCTGTCATTATTTTTCTGTGTGTCAACTGTCGGGCCTATTGGTCAGTTTCTTTATTGTAAGAAATGAGCAGACTTTATGAGTCAGTCAACAATTACCCAAATTGTATCTTGACCAGTTGATGTCTTTGGTAACTTAGTAACGAAATCCATAGTAATGTTCTTTCACTTCCACACTGGGATCACAGGTTGAACCAACGAACTGGATGATTTTTGGCATTTGGCCTTGACTTTGGCACAGGTCAAACATTTACTGACGTAGGTGGCAATTTTTGCTTTCATATTCGTCCACCAATACAGTTGCTTTAAATCTTGGTACATCTTGTCTGATCCAGGATGGATTGAATATTTTGACTTATGCGATTCATGCATAATCAACTCTCTTAAGTCACCAAAACATGGTATCCAACTTCTATTCCTCAATCATAACGTTCCATCAGCATGGGGCTCAAGATCCTAAATCATACCACCCAAATCTTTGGTTCGATAATTCTCTTCCTTTCTTGCCTCAACTTGAGTGTTTAAAATTTGCATGGGAAGGTTCAGACCAATCGTTATAAACCAAAGCATACAAACTTCGTATGTGGCTTGTTCCGTCTCCTTTTCTTCAGCTCAAGAGCATCTGCCACAAGTTCATCTTTTTTCCCGGATTGATAATGAATCGTCAGCAGTCACGTACGTCAACATCTCAACCATCTACACGGTGTCTCATTTTTCAACCTTCTGATCTAAATAAGTATGCCAACTCTTATGAATCAGTGAACCACAAAGCATTTCGTGTCGTACAAATAATGTCTTCCAACATTTTCTGAGAGCAAACACTACATCTCCAAGCTCTAAGTCATGTGTAGTGTAATTCTTCTATGTAATCTTAAGTTGCGTGACGCGTATAAGGCTATGACCTCGCCTTTTGCAGCAAAACTGCACTCCAATCCTTCATGAGATGCATTCACAGTAAACCATGAAGTTTTTACTACCTTCGGGGAAAGCAAGATCGATGCACTATATAAATTTCTTCTGCTTTAACATTGAAATACAACTTCTATCTGCCGTTTTCACTCCAATCAAGACTTCACGTTCTTTTGAGTATAATTTGGTCATAAATTTGGCAAGTACTTCGAGAAACCTCATTGGATAAATCACGTCAGTAATAGCCAGCAAAGACCAGAAACTGTACGTGAATGTCTTCAAGTCTTGGGCCGTGTCGAATCCGTTTGATTGACTCAATCTTACTGGGTTCCACGTGCATGAAACTTCACTATCAATGCACGGACCAAAGAAATTGTACCTTCGACAAGCCAAGATTTCCACACTTTAAAACTTGCGTAAAATTCTTGCCCTTCTTAAAGCAACTCCAAAATTAACTTAAGACAGCTGCGTGCTCTTCCTCGCTCTGGAGTAGATCAAAGAAATGCATCAATCATGAAAAAAAAGATCACAAATGTAGCTAACGTATGGAGTTTGCACACCTCGATTCACTCACATCCATGTATACATTCTGGTGCGTGGGTCACTATTCAAACGGCAGCAGACTTGAAACTCTAGTGACCTAAGCGTATCCCCTAAACTGCTAGTCTTTAGAATTCTTCCTCTCGAACTTCTGAGTTGGTGATAACCAAATATATCAGTCAATCTTAAGGTAAACTAATTGACCCTTGCAACAGTATCAAACAAGTCATACGATTCTCAGAAGTGGAATCGAGTTCTTTCACAGCAGCCTAGTTCAGTTCACAGTAATCGATACACATCCAAAAAGATCCATCTTTCTTTTTGACAAACAGACTGTGGGCTTACCCCCAAGGTGAGAACACTAGAGTCCTTATAAAATCCCCTGTCAAAAAGTTCTTATGCAACTGAGTAGATCAATCTCTTGTAGTTCACCTGTAGGTGCCTAATCCCCTAGTACGAGGAACATGCTCTCACAGTGCACACCACCATGGACCAAGGTCGATTTCTAGAAATTCCAAATTTTCGCATAGGCGTTAATCCAGGATAGTCTTACTCGAAAGGACTTTCGGAAGATCCAGTACAGTTGGCACATCCTCAAGTCGCTTCTCTTTGACTTGACTTCGGTTTCCTCCTTCTTCGTAATTTATGCCACAAAAATGGGCAACCTCTCTTGCGATATAGTTCTGAGTCTTAGTGCAACGATCTATAAATGTTTCAACCTTTAACTCTTTTCCTTTCTGTTCACTCTTAATCCGCCTTGAATTATCTAAGCTCATCTCCATAGGAATCTAGTACAAATCTTTTAATCACAAATAATCACGCGCATGATATTCGCAAACCAGTCCATGCCCAATGATGACACGTCAAACTACCACGTTCTATCGGGCATTAGGTTCAATATCTGACTGGGTTACACTAACAATCTACGTACACCTCTAAGCATATTATCAGATCCTTTAGCCTTCCGATAACTAACTCAATAATGGTACTTAATGTACTAAGCTAGATGGACGATGTCACTTAGAAAGGATAAAATTATGGGTACAAAATTTATGTCCGGCTTGGTATCTAGTTAACTTAGCAATATTTATGTCCCTTGCTTATCTACTCATGACCCATAAGAAACTTGTGACGAATGAACAAATTTCCTAATTTTCTGATTATATCCAACAATGAGATATCTCCTATATGATATCTAAAATCTTAAAATCCATAATTACCATGACTACAAGGAGCGTGACTCGGTCTCTTGGCTAATGGTACGGTGTCTCTATATGGTAATATTAAGGAGATCTACTTAGTTATGGAGCTTATTAATACAGATACATATGACAGACATAACTTGCAAACACGCGTGCAAAATATTGGTAAAATATGAAGATGATAAAATCTTATCAAAATTGTAGAGAAAAGAAAAAGAATATAGAAGTGGAAAGTGAAAATAGATTGGCAATTTTTTTTTTTTGAGATGACTACTCTTAGCATAGGATGGTCCTCCCTGAGTTATACATAGGTGACCAGGCTATGTATAATTTAGGTACTAACAATAAAATAGCTCGTTCAGATCAAACTAGTGTTTAATTTTAAAAGTCTTTGTATGGTAATAAACAGTCTGTTTGTTTCTACGGAAGAAAAATAGTTCATGAAAACGAGAACATTGTAATTTATATACCTCAACACAAGATATTTTCGTAAGACTTAGTAGAAAAGTTTAAGAGGTGACTACCAAAATAGTTTACGAGAAACATCACGTGACAGTTTATAGTGCGGAGTAATAGTGAGAGGGTCTAAAAATAGTAACACATATGGTCTAATACGAGATTTGACAACCACATAGCTTATATTGAGTCAACAAAATTGTTTATAAAAGACATGAAAGTAGTTCGTAAATTACGTCAAAACGTTTATAAATGACAACGAAAATAGTTTCCATGAGAGGTGACACTGAAATGGTTGTAATATGACTTCAAAGTAACTTTTTAATAGGGTAGCAAAAGAGTCTCTCAGTAGAACACACACACACAGCGGGCTATTAAACAGAAGACTTGGAAATCCTCCGCCCACCACCACCGTATGCTCTAGTATCATATTTAAATGATCAGTGCCGCTCGCGAAAGTTATAGTATCTATATCAGAGCAATTACAAGATGTTAGACGACAACCCAAACCGATATTAGGTAATATATCAAATAGCGATATACTCTTTCACTACTTAGCGAAATATGCGTTTATCAAAACACATGGCAAGTAAACATGATTACACTAAACGTCTAGACACTTCTACAGAGGTTTAAATATATGAAACCAAGTAAGTTCATCTCAAGTGAGCGAATAAACACCAACAATGGTTGAGCAAAATCAATTACACTGAGTGAATCAGATCATAAACATATTCATAGTATCTGCCTCGACAACCACACGTTGAGAGCGAGCCAGAACCAAACTCACCATAAACAAATACAAAAACTATTACACACAACATCGACGACACACATAACAAGTGTCTATATCAAATGAGACCTCTCACCCCTCCAAGCTGCGGGTCTTACGCAGCGAGAGATCACACACACGTCAAATGCTTACAAATAGAGATTACTACATAAATAAATAAGAGCTGACACAACACACACACACAGTACCTGCGACCACCCCCACCCAAAATCTCATGACACATACCTTTAACAATAAATTCTCTTTAAAACATCCTACTCAATACAACCAAACATTTATAGAAAAGTACTAATGCGAATATAGTCTAAGAACTTTGGACTTAGTCACTATAAAGCGGAAGATCTCGTTCTTAAGCATTGGTCTAGCTTTGACGTCACAAAAGTTATCGCGTCGATATTTCCTTATCTAAATTTGGTTTACTTGTTCTGATTTTCTTAACTTTTGGCATTTCATGCCTAAAATGTCCCAAGCCTTTCACATTCAAGCAAGTGATGGTTAGCCTTCAGATTTGCTATAAGGGCTTCTCTGGTTCACATTGTAGCAAGGGATCTTATGATCCCTAGTCATGTGGACCCAACCATCTTACTTTACTACACTTCACAGTACATCTTGCCCAACATGATGCAACGTTACACTTGTTGTAATCTAAGTAATATTTCCAGCATAATACCATCTATCTATTGCTCCAATAGTGTAAACCCATTGCCACATCCATATCTTAAGCGTGGTTTAGTGTGTGCACTTGGTTTATACCTTGTGGTTGGTTCTCAACTCCCTTTTTAGTTTTTAGCATTCCTTTATCTATAATGTTTCTATTTGTATGACCTGATTTAGTCGCTCGTGAGTCCGCGGATTTTTGTCCTTCGTAGATAGAACAATATCTATCATAGCATCAGTAACTCTTGGCCATAATCTGGTCAATCCCTGCAGAACTTATTCCTTATCTTGTTGTCATCATTCTCTTCAAATCAAACTAAATAAAAGAAAAATAAAATAAGTCAGGTTCCGAAAGTCGCGTTTCCAAAAGTGGAATGTTACGAGGTCACAGGTTAAAGTCATATTCAACTTAATTGGCATGTTTCTAGATGACGGTATGAGACGATGTATAAGAAACACAAAAGATTGGACGGTGCTCAACTCACATTCGGGTTCGGACAGTAAGATAATGTAGGTTCGGAAGACTATGACAAGTTTCAATGTTATGTAAAATAGTATATTGTAAATTTATGAAAAAAGTTTTAATGACCATTGTATCACTTACAATGTCTTGAGAAACGTTTAGAGACCATTTTGCAACTCACAATGTCCTGGGGAAAGATCTATTATTTATATAAATAACTTTTATATAAAACCAACGAGAAAAATCTACGTAGGCAAAATAAACGTAATATAATTATGGAAATGTATATATACTTAATACTCTTAATACTTACTTGATATAATTATATACTAACAAGTAAACACGAAGGATCACATACAGGTTATAACCAGCCCTAGATATACTACCTGTTCTCTATAACCTTGGAGCAGGGGGAGGGGGGGGGGGGGGGGGGGGGGGGGGGGGGGAATACCAATATGTCACACCCCTAAACGAGGCCTAGTCGGAAACACGTATCCGGGGGCATGACGTCATAATATACATCACACAAGACACAAAGAACGACCTCTAAGGGTACGTTAAAAAACCCAACATTGTTGCATTAATTAAAATAGTTAAAGTTTTACATAGGCCCAAATATAATATGCGGAAGCGAATAGAAGGTTTTAAAGTTTGACAATGATGTTAACATAGATAATAATAATTTTTGAAAATCGGTCCAATGCAAGGCAACACCATAAAGCAAGCAAAGACATTCATAGCTAAGCACTTGAGAAAAACATGCCTAAAAACTCAACATAAGTTGTGAACTTCAATAGGTTATGAATGTAGTATTAAAAGTGGACCACAATTATCGCGAGTACACATGCGACAGTATATAACAGAATTACAACCACCACATAAAAAGTATTTAACTGTTGCTAAGCCATAACAAAAAAAAAACAACCTGATGCTCAAGAGTAAAGGAAGCATATTATATGCCAAATAAGAATTAATTGCCCTCCCTACAGGTATCTGACCAAGATAACCTAATGAAATCCGACATGGTATATATCCATTTGTTCGTGTCTCCCGAATCTAGTAAGCGCTACTTACCTGGATAGGGATAATTAGTCCCAATAGATCTATTCACAACATTCGCGCTCACTTAACCGGTCCTCCGATCAAGAAATTAACGGTTCATGATAGTTCGGGCATACGTGGTCTATTCGCAACATAGGCAACACGTAATCAGGAAAAGGTAACGTAAAGTAACTGTGTTCATAGTTTAAAAACAAGCAATGTTTCTCACCACAAAGTAGTAAAGTAAAGATAGTAAAACGTAGGGCTATGGACCCACCTTTAGCAAATGGTGAGATAAATATCAATGAAGAGATAAAATGCCAAGAGGTCCTACTTGAGACCTAAATCAATGATGCGTCTTAGAAAGACAGAAAGTATACGAAACTTGAACGAATCGTTTATGAGATAAAAAGTCATCCATGACTGTTTGTGCTTTGATTTAATTAACAAAACGTGACTAAATAAAATTATAGAGTTTTTCGTTAAGTTTCAGTGTTTAACAAAAAATTACCATTTTTAGTAAGTTTCTATTTTTGGAAAGTTTTTAGTTTCGGGACGTTAATACCGTCCCTTATATTTGCTTAAATCCATATTTCCTTGAGTGCACTAGAGAAATCTAAACGTGTAACTTCCATGTCCATCTTGCTAAGATTCACCAAACTTGCTATTTTTAGTAACCTTAACGCTTTTCCTAAAATATGTTAACGACGTCTTTAAATGATACTAATCAATATATATGTGTTAAAATATGTTTCGCTAGTGTTTTAAAGGCTCAAAATATCTCGAAAACGTCCGAAAGCTTATTTTACTATTCATATCAGCACCTTTGTAAATTATTTTGCCAAAAAAAGTTTCATGTTTTATTTCTATAACTTGGACGTTTTAAGTCCGATTTTAGTGTACAATATATGAAAATCTATCTACTCGAGATGAGCTCTCCAAAAACTACTTTTACGCCTAATGAAAACATTCCTAAGTCGACCAAAACATCAAAACAATTTCGGATCAGCAACTATGTATTTCACAAACGCTTTCAAAAATTAAACCAAACATCAACAATATGGATCTAGTCTAGCCTAATCTATTCCATTCACAAAAATTTAACAATATCCCCACGAACCAACCACCACACCCTAAAGCTAACCTAATCCCTTCATTTTTATTATTGCAACTCACCTTTCAACTCGCCTTACCAAAACCATAAGGTCATAAACATGTTACTTCCATTTTTATAAAAGATGACAAGATATTATTTCATTTATTTTTAGAAAAATTTACACAAACACCATAGGAATCATAGATCTATTCAAGAACATAAACATATGTAGTTTGAAAGTAGATATGGAAATATGAGTTTCAAGATAAGCTTACAAATATGAAGAACAAGCTTAAGAAAACACAAGAATGAAGATGGAAGACTTGGATCTTGAAAAACCCTAAATAATAACCAAACCCTAATTTTTAGATCTAGATGTAAACCCTTGAAATAACCTTGAGATCAAATGAAAACCTTCTTCGAATAACCTTGGATCTTGATAAAATAAAGTTTAGGATGTGTGAATCTTGGTAGAAATCAAAAGTATGAATTGTGTGTGTATTTGTGTATGTTTTGTGGGCTAGGAGGAGACAAGAGAGAAAAGAAATTTTTGCTAAGCTTATGTGTGTGAATGAAATGAACTAGAATGAGTTAAGGATGTTTATATAGTGCCAAAAAGATATAGGGTTTAGACAAAGAGTGAACCATAGCTTGGTGGGAGACTAACAAAAAATGAAAACCATGAACCCATGGTCCATGTGGTTCGGCCGAACTAGGGACAAAAGGGGAGGGGACCAAAACCATTTTCTTTGGCTCCAAGTTTAACTCAAATTCACTAGTGGTCAGATGGTCCAAGTTTGCATGTGATATGTAAGGAAATTGGCTTGTAGTGAAGGTTATAACAAACATGTCACTTTCTCTTCTTATGCATGCATGTGTTGTTGTTTTTCCAAAAGATGCTCTTGTATTTATTTAGGACTTATGGTTGTTTTGGTTTGGTTTAGGCGTCCTAATTAATAAGAGGGGGGGGGGGAATGAACGAAATTTTTGACTTATCAACATGAGGTGAACGATAACTAAAAGTTACATAAGAAGAATAGTTTTGGGTTTCTGGGGTTAAATTTTTTTTTTTTTTTTTTTTTTTTTTTTTGGGGGGGTTTTTTATGGGGGTTTTTTTTTTTTTTTTTTTTTTATTTTTTTTTTTTTTTTTTTTTGTGTGTTTTTTTCGTTTGAGGTCAAAAACGTGAAAAAACTACAAATTAAACGTTAAAACGTAAAAATAAGTATCGAAAGTGATCGTAAACCACGAAATACTTAGAAAAGATAAAATAACTCATATAATATCTTAACTAATCAAAATCTGAAGTCAGAACGCGTTCGATGACGTTTTTCAAGTTTACGCGGGTTAACTTCCCGGCAAACTGCTAGATTCAAACGTAACGTATAAAAGTCAAAAATAATGATCCGAAAAGTCTAAAATATTGACCTAAAATTTATGGGGTGTGACATCCTTTCCCCGTTAAAAGATCTTTGTCCTCAAAGTTTAAGACGTAACTTTAGACGCAGGTTCAAGGTTAGCAAAAAGATGAGGATACTTTTTCTTCATTTGGTCCTCACACTCCCAAGTAAACTCAGGACCTCATCTCGAATTCCAACGGACCTTAACGATTAGAATGTGGCTTTGCTTTAGCCATTTAACTTCTCGATCCATAATTTCAATCTGTTCCTCAATGAAATTAAGTTTGTCATCAATATGGATTTCATCCAACGGAATAGTTAGGGTTCGTCGGAGAAACACTTCTTCAAATAGGAAACATGAAAAGTACTATGAACTCGACTTAATTGCTCTGGGAGTTCAAGTCGATATGCAACCGTTCCCACTTTAGCAAGAATTTTGAAAGGTCTAATATAGAAAGGGTTTAGCTTCCCCCGTTTGCCGAAACGTATCACCCCTTTCCATGGCGACACTTTCAACATGACCTTATGTTCACAACGACCCAACCAAGCGGAAACGCAGCCTAAACAAGACTGGTTATCATCAGAACACATGGTTCCTATATAGAGATATACGAAAAAGAAAACTAAAGTAAAGCAAAGACACAAGTTCATAACAATACCCAAAAACCTAATGGTGTCGTTTATTAATGACAAAGAGTCTCAGTCAATAAAAGACATGCAAAACATAATCCTAAACATTCATTCAAACAGAATTACCATATTCAAAACAGAAAGCATAAATAAACTCCAGCACTACGGTCTCTTCTAGCCACTGCGCTCTATCTTAGCACCATTATGCTCACCTGAGAATGATGCTTTAAGAAACCATCATACAATGGTGGTGAGGAGTCATAGGTTTGAAGAACGCGCAAAAACAAACCTTAAATCAATTACTGGATAAATAAAATCAATAACATAGCAAGGACATACAACTTACTACATATCAAGCTAACATGCAATCACATCATCCACATTGAGACGGTTCACGCTTAATCCTCACACAAAACATAACAACAATGAAACGATCACGCTCACTCAAACAACTCACAGTAAAAAGACGATCACACTTACTACCAATCAAATCCATAAATGCCATGAGACGATCACACATCTCAAGCACAAATAAATAACACAATTCATACCAATAAATGCAAAGTAGCAACATAACATACAATAGTCCATGTATAGCCCATGCATCATTTACATCACATTATCAACAGTAACTAAAACATTCAAAACCTCTTTGCATCATTTTTACCTCAAGAAAAACATAAAAAAAAGGGCTATGAAAACTCACTATGCTTAGATTCCAGACGATTTCAACAAACGACTTCACCGATAATCTAAATAATTAAGCGACTCATAATCTACCATCAATTAACCATTCAAACCCAATATATGTTACCTCAACTATGATGGGATATCTAAGCTATCTACCATAGTTATATACTGATTTCAACACCTTTTCCCAACCTCTTATATATGCCCATTTATACTTCAATACTTACACTTAAACGTACACTTACCGCGTCCTCAACGTACCACTTAAGCACTATCCACAATTCAAACCAAAATTCACGCATGCTACAAATAATATGTCCTATAAACCTCTCATAAGCTCACCCAAGGCGGGATTAACCCATTAACAAATACTCCTTTAAAATTCATCTAATCCAAAGTGTCCCAGAATTCTTTCCGTGAAATCTGACCACCTAAAAGTATGACGTTAGATAACCAATTTAAACCTCATTATAGGCTTAGAACAAAAATCAGGGGTCACACACAATATATAAACTAACTTCCACGAGATGTTTAGCCTCTATCTAGATGTCTAGGTATTTTTAGAAAAATCAAAACCACAACTGAAACTCGTCACACTTACCGCACATGATTTTGTAACGACCTTTATAGACCAACTTCCCGACCATAAAAACCTTATGAAACTTACTAGCTAGAACGTAGACTATCTCTGAGGTTATCTCCAGTATGTTGTAAAATTTTTATTTGATAAATTATAAATGAGTTATGATCATTACAAAACTGTCTAATATTCTGCAGTGAATTAAACAACTAATCCGTGCGATCTAGACCTAAACACACGATCAAATCACGTAACCACTTGAACTAATGATCAAATAGCATCATTAAATCATAATCTTCCAGAAAATCAAAACCCTAATTTATAAACCCTAATCCATCATGTTTAGATTACATTAATTGTTAATTAGAACTTAAAAATAAAATAAACAACACCTTAGCACCTTGATTTCTTCACAAGAAATAAAAACCCTAATTTTTTTCCCTTCTTTTTCTCTCTTGTTCGACCAGTCACAATAGGGGGAGGGTTATGGGATTTAGTTGTATTTATAGGCCCCCAATTAATTATAGATAATATCTAATTAGAGTTTGTTTCCTTTTAAAACTCCTTTTTTTTCTTTTTTTTTTCCCTTTTAATTTTGTTTTTACTATTCATTTATATAAAAAACTATTTTTTTATTTATTAATTACTTAAATATTTGCTTTACCTTAACTTTTTATAAAAACCTAAGCTTATTTACACACACCTTTTTGCTTAAACGCCAATTTTACTAAGACTTTTAAAAAACAATTAACTTCCTAAGAAATACTTTTCATTTCAACAAAAAAAAAAAATGTCACTTTCTAAAAATAGAAAGTCTTCAAAAAACTCTCATATTTTAACAAACTCATTTATTTCACAAGGGATGACACACTTCCCATTTTAATCCATCACCTAGACATCCACATATTAACCAAAACAATTCTCTCAAAATACCCAATCAATTCATTATCACTATAAGTGATAAAAATGAAATTTCTCCATCAAATAACTCATTTCTCTTAACTTAAACCTCTAAAACCTAAACATCTTAAATTACTAACATAAAAAGACGTTATAGTATAGATTACTTACACAATTAAACCGAAACCCTTCAATCACCGAAATCATTTCCTTGTCACCCCCCAAAAAAAAAAAAAGGGGTGAAACCGAAATGACTATCTACAAAATTCAACACAAAATCCAATCACAATGAGTACGATCACAAAAGTAGCCAATGGATTGATTATCCAATCTCACATATCCCACCCCACTTTAGCAAGAATTTTGAAATGTCAAATATAGCGAGGGTTCAGCTTCTCTCGTTTGCCGAAACGTATCACCCCTTTCCATGGCGATACTTTCAACATGACCTTATCTCTAACCTTAAATTCTAATGGCTTACGTGTCCTGTCGGCGTAGCTCTTCTGTCTATCTCGTGCAGCTTGAATACGCTTCTTGATCTGAATGATTTTCTCAGTTGTTTCATGAACAATTTCCGGGCCAGTGAGCTGAGCGTCCTCAACCTCAGCCCAACAGATAGTCGATCGACATTTTCGGCCGTAGAGAGCTTCAAACGGTGCAACTTTGATACTAGTGTGATAATTTTTGTTGTAGGAATACTCTACCAAAGGTAGGTGTCTATCCCAACCTTTCCCAACAATCACACAAGCACGTAGCATGTCCTCCAAGGTTTGGATGGTTCTCTCACTCTGACCATCCGTCTGCGGGTGATAAACCGTATTCATATCCAATTGAGTACCTAGAACTTTGTTCAGCGACTGCTAGAAATGAGATGTAAATTTACTATCTCAATTGGAGATAATCGACACTAGCACACCATGTCTTGAGACTACTTCCTTCAAGTATTGTCTCGTCAACTTCTCCATTGAGTTGGTCTCCTTCATAGGTAAGAAATGAGCAGATTTGGTAAGTCGGTCAACAATTACCCAAATTGTATCTTGACCAGACGACGTCTTTAGCAACTTTGTAACGAAATCCATTATAATGTTCTCCCACTTCCATACCGGGATCACATGTTGAATCAACAAACCGGATGGTTTTTGGCATTTGGCCTTGACTCTTGCATACCCCATAAGAGCAAGTTGCTCAAAAATTTCAGTATTAGGTAAAGTACTAATACCATCAGAATCTTCTAACTTGAGATGCCTCCTTATAGATGCTTTCAGTAACAGTCTTAACTCTCCCATCAATAGTAGCAGTTATTTCCATCTCTCCATTCTCAGATGTGCTTGCAGAAGCAGTTTTCCAAAACTGATGGATGAGTGAAACATAGATGGTTGGATTTTCAGTAAGAGCATACTTAATGTGAGTAAAATTTAGAAAATCTACTATCTGATGAAATTCTGCACTTCCCTCTGGTTTCTTTAAGAAGGCGACCATGAGGAAAGTTTGATTAGGGTTCTGGGTTATGATCGTGGATGAGAGTATGTATGTTTGGTAAAGGTAATTGAGATAATAGAGAGTACTTAAGGGTTTTGATTAGACCGACTGAATAAAATTGAGTATTTATCTTGAAGAAATCTTGATATATAAAAAAAGGTCAAGATTTATCCAAATTAAGGAAACCTATAAGCAAAGTAGTTGGCGTAAATATCTCAACGACTATTTTTAATGAATGAAATTCTATTATGCCTCAAACAGTACTAATGATCAACCAACAGTACTAAGTTTAGCCTAACAGTACTAACTTTAAGCCCAACCATATTAACTTTACCCAGCAGTATTAAGATATGCCTGGCAGTACTAACTTAATACTGTTCCAACAAGCATTTCCATCATAAATTTAGTTTCTCACAATCTCTCTTTCTGTTTTTCAGCTCACTATATCTCTCATTTCTTTTTCTTACCAATTCACTCTTTCTGTTTTTATATCACACAACTCTTTTCCTGTTTTTCATCTCACTATATCTCTTATTTCTTTTTCTTACCAATTCAGATAGTTTTGTACAATGTTCCATCAATTCCATTAGTTTCATGCTGTCCTATCCACTTCCAAGTGTGTGAACTCTTAAGAGAGGTGGGCCATTGGACTATTTAGATGCAGTCTTAAACCTAGTTTAAGCATCTACCCCCCAATATGGTTTCTTGGCACATGGGACCACTACCTGAACTAGCTCCCTAAGGACTTGGCTCATTAAGTGTTGCCATGGATTGGGTCCTATTTATGTTACCATTGTCTTGCTCTGCTTCTAAGCTAGAAGCAGTAGTGGCAGCCATTCCATTTGTCAACCACTCCCTTATATACAGCACATCACCAACCCTTTCAGAGGGGCCACCAACTGAGGTATCTTAGTTCCAGACCTCTTTTGGCTTACCTAGGTTTTTGACTCTTCACACACTTCTGTTTGATGTCACATGTCCTTCCATCCTTTTTTAACTACATATTGACATAATTAGCTTCCCCTCAATCAATACTTCAGAGGTGAAGCATTCAATACCATGTATTCAATATGCTTAGCCTGCAGTCTAAAACCAAGAATACACAATCTAAAGTATTTTCTTGTTTAACAGTATTAATTATGACTAATAGTTTGAAATAGCAGTCTTAAGTATAACTAGCAGTACTACTTATACTTAGCAGTACTAAAACCTGTTTAAATCAATTGTGGATTACCCTACACTCAAAATGAGAGAATTAGTATCTCTTGGGGACCTATGCCATTACTGACTGAGTCTGCCTTGTATGTTAACATAGTCCAAATCTTTTAACATGGTAAGATCCACGGGGGGGGGGGTTTTTGGAGTATGGTCAATAACATTTCCTGTTGGTCTCCAAATCTAGCATCTTGAGGACTTAAAATCATTTTCCCCATTTCCCACAGTAGCACTAACTACTGCTTTTGACCCAACAGTAGTTACATTGTTAACCCTAACAGTTTTAACTTTTTCATTAAGATTATTGGTTTTAGTTGCTGATTTTTGGTTAAAAGCCCTTTTTACTGGTAAATGTACATTAATAAAATAGTGTAAGGGTAATCCATCATTCACTTTTGTATTTAGGGCAACAATAATAACAGGCCTGTCAGTAATAATTAGTGTTGTTGCTCTTGGAGATTTTGCTTAACAAACATTAACTAGAACTTGTCCTACATTTGTTAATACAGCTGTTGGAACAAACTTCCTTTTAGGATGTGGGTGAGTCAATTTATTTTGGTGGTTCACCCTCTGAGCTTGTACCACACTGTTCTAATTTCTCTTGACCAGTAACCCGACCCTATTCTTTAACACTGGTTATTCTTCCATTTCTTGTCATGAAAATCACAATCTTTGATTAATGATTAAAACTCCAAATACAAAAACAACTATCTTTATAAACTCAAAACCATTCCTAGTTTAGTCAACATCCCATTTCCAATTCTTCTATTATCCCCCTAGGAACTTTGACTTTTACCTAGGATACTCTACTTGCCTTGTAATGTTTTTCCTTATTACAAGATTTCACATCTCATTAGATTTGAACAAAATTGATTTTATGTAAACTTTGGTTTGTCTGATGAGATTTAGGTCAGAAAAAAAAAAGATAAAAACATAAAAAAAAAAACACACTAACATTATCACTATCAGGTCCCAATCCTTCAATGATAAGAGCACTATGCCCTAACAGTTTTAGACTTTTCTACAATATACTTACTAGTCTTAGATATACTAGTTTCAGTTTCACTCACTTTAGTCTTATAGACATAATCATCTAACCCAGCAAAGGATAAGTCAGGTCTTGAGGGCATGTAGTTCCCAGTGTAAGGAGGGGGAACTGCATGAAACCCTTCACCTGTTTTGAATCTATCATTTACTAGATTATCATCCACATCACTTTCTCTACTGTTAAACACACTATGAACCACTTCACTCTTATTCATTTGACTATTAAATTACTACCAACTTAGCTTTAGCACTTATTTGACTATTTATCAGTTTAGTTAGATTCTTTGATGATTCTTGCAACATTTTACTAAGTATAAGTTTCAAATCATCTTTCTCTTTTAAGCTCTTCTAACTGATTTTTAAGGTTATTGATAGAAATAATCTTTCACTGGACATCATACTTTAAAAATGAAATATCTATCTTCATAAACAGCTTTATCTTTTTCAGAACAACTATCCAGCTTCTAAATGATTCAAATGCCTATAAGAATAACCAACTAATTTTTCTAGATTAGATTTATTAAGAGCTTCACGCTGTTGATCATACTGTTTTTAAAGAGTTTCATATGATTTTAATCAATCTTTAGAGCAAGTATGTACCTCAGAGTCTGAACTTGATGAACCTTGGGATGTATAGGCCATTAGAGCAAAGTTTGTGATCCCTTCTTCAGCCTAAAAGCTCCAATCATAACCACCTATCCCATCTTGAACAACCAAGGCATTTGCAGGAGTCTCTACTGGTATAACCCTTGTATTATCTCCATTTATATTCCCTTGATTCCTTGGTTCCATGCATTATCTAGCAAAGTGACTTCTGCTATGGCAGTTGTAACATTCAACCTTTGTCTTATCAAAGCCAATAGTTTCTTTGCCATTGAAATTCAAATCATTTCTGTCTTCTAAAGAATCTCATTCACCCTCATGGTAAGCATGACCACCTGCCATTTGAGATCCATTTCTTCAAGATCATCAGATCTGCTCTAGATCTTCATTGTCCAATTATGGACTATTAGATTGATTAGCAAAGAAGGAAAACATGACATCATCAGCATAAGTTGAGGAAGAAGCTTGTCCCTGTAAACTAGCAGTAGAAACTTCATGAGCAGTATTAACTGCTTCATTAGTACTGCTAGTGTTTTCTGAAGATACAAAAGCCACATTCTGAGAGTTTGAGCTTGAGCTTGATTGGCCTTTAATCTCAGCTTCATACACCTTCAAATTGTTGTACAAATCATCCATACTCAACGTGTCTAGATCAGATTTGTTTCTCATGATTAAGGCAATATTGTTCCAAGCTGATGGTAGACTTCTCAGCAACTTCAGATTTGCATCTTCCTGAGAGATAACTTCACCATGAATTTCTAATTGGCTGATGAGTTTTTGAAACCTATCATAGGTTTTATCCAGTCCTTCAGATCTTGATGCAGTAAAATTCTCATATTGCTGCTTCAGAATGGTTTTCTGCATTTTCTTTGATTCTTTGTTGCCTCCAAACCTGGCCTTGATTGCTTCCCATAAGGTCTTTGCATCCTTGATTCCATGAAACTTCAATAGGTGCTCATCAGGAATGGCCAACAACAGAGTGCTTTTTGCTTTTAATTCATTCTTTCTTGCTAGCTTTTGTTTAGCAGTTTTAGGAGGAATAGGACCTTCAGTACCAGCACTAGCTGATGCAATAGCAGGTGCATCACCATTCACAATAACCTCCCAAAGAGCATAATCAGTGTGAGTAAGATATTGCTCCATTCTCATGCTCCAGAGATCATAGTCTCCAGTTTTGAGTATTGGAAGTTTTAGTGCAGACACTGTTTGGGTAGTTTCTGATTGTGACTCCATCTTCTCTTTAAATGTGAGATCATAGTAGATATATGTTCTTCTTATCAAATTCTCAACAAGCAAAGAATACCACTTGTTTGAACCCTTTGAACAGATCGTTACTTAGCTGGTTAAAGATTAGTTACGTTGGATAAATCCAAAACAACTATAGTAGGAACTAAGATTGTGAATACTACAAACTATGCGGAATCTAGCTTGCAATACTAAGAAGAACAATGAAACAATAAAACAAGATATTGCTAAACTTTTAATATATTAAACACAATCAAAGTTATAGAATAACCTTGAAACTATGAATACTAACTATATTTGCTATGAAAACTATATAAAACCTGATATATAGATCTATGTCGTAGGGTTTCTTTTATACACCAAGGAAACCCTAATGGTCTTACAAAACGCGTTACGTGATCATGCATATCTATTCATAATATATCTCATGCATATCACATAAGCAATACTAACTATTTTAACTAACAGTACTAACTATTATAACTAACAGTACTAATAAACTGATAGTACTAATATTTTGTACTGGTAGTACTAACTAAAACACTAACAATACTAACTTAGCTTGGCGTTACTAAGTCTTCTCTTGACAGTACTAAGTAGAACCAATAGTAGAAACTTGTAGAAGCCCTTAATTCCCAACAAAAGCATTCTTTCTCTCACTAAATATCATGATCACTAACATCTCTTGATCTTGTTTCAAGTGTAGATAATCTCTTCTTCTCATATCTTCCCTCTCATTCAAGTGCAAGAGAAGAACACTCGTATTCTGATGACATCAAATAACCTCTATTTTATAGCATCATTTATCCCATGTTATTAACCTATTTTGTATAATTATTGCAAAGAATTGTTACTTAATCGTTTATATTTGAGAATTGCAGTAATTATGGAGTACTTGGTGAAAGTTAGCAAAAGGCACGCATTTTGGAGCTTAAATGAAGATATTTTGAAGATTACTATTCTGAAGACCAATACGCCGTATCCATTAAGGAAGATACGGCGTATCCGTGCCTGCACTCACCAAAGACCACAAAGGAAAGAAGATCAATACGCCGTATCCAGAAGAACTCAATACGCCGTATTCAAGATATAGTATGTGAATATTCTGGAAGATATCAAACGTGGTCCCTACTCCAAGAAACTCCAATACGCCGTATCCAATCCCTTGGATACGCCGTATCAAACCGACTTCCAGACCCTATAAATACAAAACTCAAAAACGAGTTTTAAGTGTGCTAAATCATATTCTCGATACCTAAACCATAAAAGTCAATTTTCAGAGGAGAAAAAGAGCAGAAGAGGTCGAGCAACGCTATCAATTCCATAGGAGACATCATGTAATTCCATATACTTTAGTAATCATTCAGTTTTTGGTATCATTCGTTAACTCGGTTAGTTTACCTTGGCTAAATAATTGCTCTTGTATTTATTATGACGTTTGAAGGCTAATACCTTCGGGTATTAGCCATTATTATGAAGATCTGAATGTTTGATATTTGTTTATCTCGATTTCTTGATTTATCGTTGAATGCTTGTTTATGTTTATCAATTTATACTTGTTTACGCGCTTTTGTATGCGACCTATCATTCAACTGGATCTAGTGATACGGACCAAGTAATCTAGAGTCTAGGATAGCTCTCCATATAGTAGTTTATACATCTAGAATCATAGGATCACAAATATTGTCTTGCTAAATCTGTGTCTAGGATACGCTTCAGGCTTAACTAGTTAATTAGATATTGCCAATGGTTTATTGATCGTGTTGACTAGAAGGTGAACCTAGATAATTCAACAAATAACGTTCTGATTCCATTGGATAGTTAGACAAGTGGACTACTAATGTATAAATCGCCATTAAGCGGTAAGTGGGTAAAGTCTCTATGAGCTAGGGTTTAACAAGATCACCATTACTTTAATCCCTAAGATAGATTATAATTAGCAAATAAGGATGCTTTATGCGGATGCTTTATGTGGATGCTTTATGCGGATGCTTTAATTGTGAAAGAACTAATGTGTCTAGGTCTTAGGATGATGTAACGCCTAAGTCTTAAGAATGATATACGACCTCGAGAGAATAAATCATTGCACTTAATAAACAAACCAACTTTCTAATCGAATTAATAATGGTTAATACAGTTTTCTTATATTTGGCTCGACCGCTCTTTTATCTTTTGTTAATTTGCTTGCGTGGGTTAAAGTTCCTTGAATTGATTATAGTCACCAACCAAACCGTGTCAGTCTCTCAGGATGAAAACCCCCTTTTTCCCGTTAGAATTAGGATTAGGACTGACATAGGCTTAGAATAGAATAGAATTAACATAGATTAGATAACCAAGATATTAATTAAATTGATAGATTTAACCTCGCTTCAAGTGTTCGACACCCTACTTACCACGAAACTACTACCGACCGGGTACACTGCCCGTTAAAGTGTTGTTTTTGGTTTAGTCGGCAAAATATTAATTTAAAACTTGAATCATAAAAATATACACCACACAACGACACATCAACTGCACCCGGAACATTGTTTACAAAGAGGCTTTTAACTACTTGAGTTGATAGGCTCATGTACAACTCCAATGACGCTTAAATTATACTATTGCTCTTTTCCTACAAGAAATTACATTATGCCTACAACACTATCATATGAGGATTTAAATTTTCTTTCACCTAATTCATACACATTTATAACACTATTTCACAACCAAAAATAAGCCATGCCATTTTTCCAAAAATGGATATTTGCATGACCCATTCTTTGCCAAGAATTATTAAATTTAGTATTACACAAAGTACAAGATCTAATTAAGCATACATTACACAAAAAACGCTACAAACGTTTAAACACACCGACATGATGCTCAACCTAACGACACCACACCTATGACGCTAAAAAGGTAAATAGAGCTTCTTTTCCTCAACGATTTTGTAACAACCATATACATGCATAAATCAAAAGCAGAATGGTTGAACTAGATCACAAAACTCACTACGATTATACATAAAGCATCATCAACTATAAAAACAAGACCATAATCAGCAATTTCATTCCATGTAAACCATTACATCGTTAATTCAAATGTTATCATATTTTGATTAGTTAAGAAAGATGCCTCTGGGACTTTGTGAAATCTAAAGTCCTAGAAAAAATGATATTTTGCTCATCATCGACATCTTAAACTTTAAACACATTATTTTTGAAAATTGGTCACATAGTTCAGGTGTAGTAGATTCAAAGATTCTTTTCATCCAACATAGATTTGATGCCAGGAGAATTATTATTAGCCTGTGTCTTCTGATGAACAATGTGGGATCCACGGTTCCTTTAGAGAATTCCTGAGAGAGTAGAAACTTTGACAATAGATCGTACCACGCGCGAGGAGCTTGTTTCAACCCATAGAGAGCCTTCTTAAGCTTGTACACATGATTCGGATTGTCTTGATCCACAAACCCGTCTGGTTGGCTGACATAAACTTCTTCGCATAAAATGCCATCAAGAATGCCGTCTTTACATCAATGGTAGACTTATATTCATCGTGAGCGCTGCAAATGCGAGGAATATTCGAATAGCATCAAGTCTAGCCACTGGAGCAAAGGATTCCTCAAAATCAATTCCCTCTTCTTGACGGTAACCACGAGCAACCAATCGAGCCTTGTTTTTTAGAATTCCTCCTAATTCATCAAGTTTCACCTTGTAGATCCATTTTAAAGTAATAACCATCACTTTATCTTGACGAGGAACGAGTTCCCAGACTTTAAGACATTCAAATTTATTTAGCTCCTCTTGCATTGCTTCAATCCAACATGATTGAGTTAATGCGTCTTTATAAGTCTTTGGTTCAACTGATGTGAGGAAAGCATCGTAGTAACAAAATAAGGCTTGTTCATGTAGTTGAAGTCTTGTGGAAACAAGTCTTTTAAGTTCACCGATGATGTTGTCTAAAGGATGATCCTTGGTCTATTTGTTAACATGTTCTGAGTTAGGAGCATCAGTTTGCACAACAGTGGGAATAACATCCAAAGAAGAAGATTCAAAATTGTTTTCTGGAATTGGAATACCAAAGAATGGATAATTATTCATGTGTGCAACATTTAAGTCGTGATTCTCTTCTTCAACATCGTTAGAAATGATAGGAGATTGAGTTTCGGGTGTTGTTTGTGAGTTACCAGGTGATGGTGCATCTTGGTCAACAGTTGTTGAGGAAGGTGAGCCAACCGGTTTAATGCAGCGGGTTCTGGAGCTACTACATCAGGCAATGAAGCAATGACTTTAGGGGTTAGGCCGATCAACACTTTGATGAGGGTTGAGAAATTCATTAGAACAGTGTGTTGAAACAAAATATCCCAATTAATGCCTTAAATGGTGTTTCAAACAGTGTTGAAGAGATGGTTTTGGCGAGGAGTCCTGAAACTGATTATTGTGCAGGAGGTCGTTTTCATGAAGTCGAGTCCTGAACCTGTTTCAGAAGCCATTGTTGTTAGCACTCATCAAAATCTACATGAATAGTTTTGGATTGATCGTCTGGTACGTCCGATTTAGAAAATTCGAAATGCTCTTTTGGGTGCATAGCCAATGAAAATACCAATATCAGCTTTCGGTTATAACTTACCCAAGTTCTCACTATCATTTGTCGGATAGCGGAGTGCACCAAATACATAGAAAAATGATAATTCGGGAAGTTTTTCATGTAAAAGCTCATATGGTGTTTTGCCGTGACTAAGAACGTAAGATAACATTTTGGTTAAACATGCGTAGCAACTTCTTCTGCCCATAAGAATAACGTAGCTTATGTATAAATCAACATTGTGGCGGGCAGCTTCAAATTAGCGTAGATTAAGTCTTTCACCGACTTTTGTTGTGAGAGCGAGCAACAGATGTTGATCATAAGAGATGCCAACCTTCTCATAATATTCAAGCAAAGTGTGATTAACAAATTCAGTTCCATTATCTGTTCTGATTCGTCGGACAGATACTTTAAGCCGCACTTAGATCATCTTGAGAAACTTGATTATGAAATCTGAAGCTTCATCTTTTGACCTTAAGCACTTTACCCATGTAAATCGAGAGTAAACATCAAAAATGACAAGGATGTACTTATTTCCATTAACACTTGCGATACCATGTTCTACAAAAGAATCCATGTGCAAGAAGATAGAGATTTTCCTTGGTTGGTGTCTACAGATTTAGCTTTGTGGGGTTTCTTCTTGCTTTTTCCCATTGCACACGCAGAACACAGATGGTCCTTTTTAAAATTTAGATTAGGGAAACCTCGAACAAGACCGTGTCTAGCTAAATTGTTGATTGCACCAAAGTTCAGATGAGACAAACGTCGATGCCATAGCCAAGACTTAGTCTTTGAGGCCTTTGACAAGAGACATATAAAAGAGGACGCCATCATATCTCCAAGGGAAATAGTATACAGATTGTTGCCTCGAGATCCAGTAAATAGATCAACACCTTCTAGATTACAAATGAAGCAGGTGTGTTGACGAATAAGCAATTTCATTGTTCGAGCTCAATCACAGATTGCCTAACGGAGAAAAGTTAGTGTCCAAGTCCTTATCTTACATATAAAACCTTGAGATCAAAAACATTCTCAATCTGATAATCCCATATCCCAATATCCATGCCACGTGATCAGTTCGAGAATTTGACAGTACCCAAAAATTTATTTGACAGAAATTGGTGAGCTAAGAGCGATCTTCGGTCCATATGCCTTGTAAGCACCGATCCAAATACCAGAGAACAAATTTAGATGACCTGGCATTCACAAGAGAGGAAGATGAACATCGAAAGCTATGGATTCCTATAAGAGTTACTTGGGGTTCCTTTTTTATTAGCAGATATAGATTTAATAATCTTAGGTTTGCTAACGGGAACATTAGTTTTAGATTTCCTAGGTTTCCTTGAGTAAACCAATGTTACTACAGGCTTAGGTGTATCACTTATTAGACATTTGGTTTCCATAAGGGCACTTCCACAGTTTGTAATCCTAGTTAAAGGGCAAACGCATTTTCCTACTATGATGTGAAGGTCTGACTAGTAGGTCTCTAAGTGTATCCAATATTTGTAAACACTTTTTCCTGTTGGTTTCCAAACTTTTCTCTTTAAACTTTTCTTAACAGATTTAGATTTAGTACGAGCATTCACATCATTGATAAAATTAAGAACACACAAATCATGACTATTATAAAGCATGCAACCATTACACTTAACACATAGAAGTTCAGAATTCACAATAAGCGTGGAATGTTGCAAACTGTTGCATTTCCCCCTTTAGATCAACCAAAGCAATTCTATTTTTCAAACTAGATTTAACATGTCATAGGGTGGGATTCTAACTTTATTCTTCTGGTAATACTTGGTTTGCTGAATCTTATCTTTTCTTTGTATTGGCCTGAAGGTTGTGATCCGCTAGCACTATTAGACCGGTTTTTACTCCTTTAGAAGACAACATAAGGTTTGTTAGAAACTAGTTTGAATGAAGAAGCTTTTTTAATGATTGTGTTTCCTGAGGGATGGATAGGGCTCAGTGAACTAAAACTCTATTGGTCCTTGTTCTTATGGGGTCACATCCACTATTTTATATCACTGAATTGTTGATGTTAGGGCAGATTTGTCCGATTATTATAAGCAACTCCTGAATTTGTTTTGTATACTTACAAGCAGAGTCTAAGGAATCATTTAGAGGATTTTATGATTTTCCTTGTTCCACTATTTCCCTAAGAATCGCAGCTTCTTCCTGAGTGTGCTTAAGGTAGTCAGAGTGAGCTGACCTATTATTCAACAATCTAAGGTTTAAAGGTTCCACATCAATCTTAAGAATTTCTGGAGCAATAGCGTGTTTGGTAACAACATTATCAGCTAAATCTTGTCCTTTAAGTTTCTTTAATTCATCCTTGAGAGCTGTAATGACCAAACCTTTTTCCTGAATACTTATATTTTAAATCAGAGATTGCCCATACAAGACTTTTTGATTGATTGATTCATTAAAGCATCACTTATTCTTTTGATCCGAATACTGTTGGTTTAATCAAGTCATAAAGTTGTTTATAATGTCTGTTTTAATGTTTATATCTCATGCAATAAGTTTTGACGACCCTAGTGATGCCAATTTAATTAATAATCGTTTTCTTCTCACATTCACATCAAACACAACAAATCATATCGCTTTATGTCCTTCTTAACCTTATCCTCATTCATATTTCACTAGATATTTAATTCTCTTCTTTTAAACTTCTTATGACCATGTCTTTCTTCTTAGGAGCTGAGCTTTCAATTCATTAAGTCAAAATATTGATGCAAAACTTGGAGCACTTTGATTGAAACAGAATTTTCTCTTGAAAAATTACCTAATTAAGTCTGAGTATCAACTTTCTAAAAAAGAGATGCAATATGTTTCAAGAGTGGTAAAACTTCTGAACATTTATCGTAAACACTCATTTTCAATGAAATCACTTTTGTTGAGAAGCTCAGTCTCCGAGTTTGAGTACACTTTCACATTCATGCACATTCACAAGAATAATTCATCCATCAGTTGAATTCAAATTATGTTCACTAAATCTTTGTTGATGACTTGTTCCAAGAGTTCGTTATCGTTTTCCATTTACAACTTTAATTCATTTTAACTTCAAGACGTTTTTACTCAACGATGTTGTTCGAACGCCTGTTCTATTTGATGAAAGACATGTTTGGCCTTCAGAAAGTTCATCCAAATAAATATTGATCGAAATGCATTTAATAAGGCTCTAGAGCTTTTACAAATGGGAATTATTTCATCCTTAGACAAGCTTTTGTATGTTCAAAACCCCCGACGAGCCCTCCAGGATGGCTTGTGGCCGTGGTTCATTCTCCTTTGTTAACCATGTCAAAACCAGCAAGATTGGTGTTTAAGTTTCTTCAAACTCGTATTAACCATGTTGACTTTAGGAAGTTCTTTAGGAACCTCAACTTTGGTGGGTTTACAAGAATGAGTGGGATCTGAAGAATTCATAAAATTCTGAGATCAAAAGTCTTGTTCAGCAGATAATTCAGTTTGTGGAACAAATCGTGTTTCAAAATCTTGAGAAAGTTGGTTAAGAACAACATAATCGACTGTGTAAGTAAAAAACTTTTCTTTTCTAACATCATTGGATTGTGTTGTTTTAAAAGCATTTTTGAACGACTCTCTTCAGCAAGCACAAGGGTCTCTTTGGAGTCAAGAATCACAATAGTACTAGTGTTCTAAATGACATTACCATCATAAAGCTTGTTTCAACTGCTGAGCTTTCTTCAGATAGAAAGGATTTTGAAAACCTAGAGCTTGTTTCGTGGTATGATCATAAAAACCCGGTTTTGTCAACATGTGAACAGTTTGTGCTGATTGATCTCTTTTAAAAACAATATTATCTAGCTGTTTGTTCTTCTTTTCTAAAGCAATCTCTCTATCAATGTTTCTAGATTCTTCTTTCTTAAAATCATTTTTGAGAAGAGTAACTGTTTGCATTAAAGATTCCTTTTCTTTTACATATTCTAAAATATTTTTTTAAGACGATCAATCTCTACAGACTGTTCACATGAATCTGAAACATTATCTTTACTCTTTAAATCAACATTTTGTCCTTCTTTCAAAACTTTAACTTGTTCTTTATATCTTTCAAGCTCACAATTAAAAATATCATTACAACTTTTGAGTTGTTCCAGATTAATCTTGGTGCAATTAGTTACTTGGGTTTTCAGTTGTTCAATCACAGATATCTATCAGTGCATCTTGTTTTGCCAGATGATTAGAATTCTGAATAGCTGCCCTGTTTGTGATTATCCCGTCCCATACTAGAGAATAAGATAGATATTTCATCATTGGATATTTTTAGGTCTCTAAAAAGGTTTACAACATTCGACTGTTTAGAAGACGGTATCACCTGCACACCTTAATTAATCATATTGTTATCTACATTATCAGGATTTACCTCAGCGAGAACATCTGAACCATAGTAAGATAAATTCGCCATGAGAGCAACATTGGCAGTGTTGAGTTCATCACAATCAGAGTCATATGCATCCAAATCATCGGCTTGATAAGCAGCATTATGAGTAATGACAATCTGTGTGGCTTGACCTTACCTCTGCCAAGATGGAATCTGCCAAAATGCTAGTTCATCCTCATGTAGAATTTGACCATTTGCTTGAGCTTGTACCAGCAACACTTTATCCTTAAACCACGAATCATCCTAGTTTCCTTTTAGGTTTAGTGCACTTTTTGGACATGTGTCCTTCCCCTTTGCAGTTGTAACATATAACAGTCCTTTGTTTCCCAAAATTGCCTCCACTTGCTCCTGGAGTGGTAGTCCCTACTTGTCCCCATTGCAAAAGAAGATTTTGCCACCCCTGTACTGGTTGTAAATTCACTATTCCATCATTAATGGTAGCTTGTTGCCTAGGGTTTTGACTAATTCCCTCAGCGTGGTTGTTGGAAGTAATATAGCAGATGTGACGACAGCTTATAGGAATTACCATCAATGATTTGAAGGCATCAAAGGGTGTCAACCGACCTTGCTTGAACATTAGAATAGTTAGACCTGAGTCTAGTTGGGGAAATTTAGGTTGTTGTTGTTGGTTAACTGTGGGAGCATATTCCAATTAAGGGATGGATGATGGTGGAGAATAAACGTTGTGGTGAACTGATGATTGATAATCATTGGATGGATAAGTGATTGAAAGAGGTGTTGATGATTGATTGGTTGAGTATTTTGTTGAGAATTGATAAGGTGATCCTACTGGGAAACTGATATAGTGAAACTTAATGATAGAAATTGAGAGTTTTGGTATAGTTCTATGAGTTTGATACGGAGAACTGTGTCATCAGATGGGTTTGCAACCAAAGCAAGCGGATCTGAGTGCGATCATAGGCATTAAAACAACTTTCACTTGCATGAAATTCATGTTGTAACCAAAATCATGAAGCTATCCAATGTTTTAGTGTGCATGCAAATCTCGAATGAGTTTGACATCAGTCATAAATTTGCTCCCACAAAGGGAGTAAGAGTAATTGAAAAAACTTGGTGTTCACTGAATTGTTTCTAGTTTCACATTATAGATGTTCATGTCATTGAGTAGCAGTGAAAATCTCAAGTAGAAATCACGTAGTGTTTCCCCCTTCTTATAAGCAAACTTATCGAATTCATCATATAGTTTACACTCTCTTTCATGTTTCGGTCAATAAAAGTTTCCTGCATGAGAGTGATATTCTTTCCCAAAGTTCCTCGGTCGATTCGAATGATTACTAAACAAGTGACATAGACCTCTGGTGGTAATCCTTGAAATGATATTGTTGTCCTGACACACAATCAGCTTGAATTGCTTCGTACAGATAATCAAATATTTCTTTGGCTATTAACTCCATTCTCTCAATCGTAGGCCAAAATGAGTGGTCCATTTTCATCGAATTCAAGATCATTTGTCCATGTTGTCTATTCACATGTATAGCTCATTCTGCTTTTCCAATAATCGTAACATATCTTTTTCCAAACATGAGGTGGACGATTGTCAGCACCCGAAAAGAATCGCTTTGGTCAGCAGAGTCGTCATTGTGAAAGCTGTATGTTAAGAAGAATTACCATGTTTTGATCGAACGGTGATTGAAGTACATTGAGTTGTATGAGTTGTCTTTTGTGTGTTTTATGTCTTGAAACTACACGGGATTTTACAAATCTTGACAAAACCGGGAAAACAAATGAGTGTTTCACAGGATTTTACAAGTCACAGAAATAAACCGTATAATTTTGTTAACAAAATTAGTATTTTTACTTTAAGTCCAAGCGAAGATACAAATTCTGATCAAAGAAAATTGTTATATTTGGTTTATAAAGAGAAGCCGAATTCGTTTGCCAAAGATAAACTGCCTAAATCGTTTGACCAAAGTAAACTGCCAATTCGGTTTCAAAGGAAACTGTCCCAATTCGGTTGACCACAGTAAAACTGTAATTCGGTTTATACTAGAAGCTGCTAATTCGGTTTAAACTGGGAAGCGGCCTAATAAAAGGAGTTATGATGGTTGCTAATGGGCCCTGTTAATAGCTTAGAAGCTATCAATCGTTAAACTTGGAAGCTGCTAATCCGGTTAAAGCTGAGAAGCCGGTTAAAATGGGAAGCTGCTAAGCCGGTTGAAACTGAGTACGCGAATTCGGTTATCTCTTTGAACTGCTAATCCGGTTAACACTAGGACGAAACACGAATTCTTTAAAACACAAAAAGACTAACTTATGATTGTTTTTTCCAAATTTTTCTTGTACAATTAGTATTACTAAAACCTATAGTACCATTAAAAATGTAAACTTTACGGTTTTAAGCCAAAAATTTTAAAATCCAAGATTTGTTACTTTATAATGTTTTTTTCGAAAACAAAAGTTGTAAAAAATGAGGTTTTTTCTGAATCAAAGCATATACAACATATATCCTAAAGAGACTAAATCAAATTTACCAAGGTAAGATCAATTTAGTGTACATATTGACTCCGAAACCAAAAAAGAACAATAACAAAGCTACGGTTTGAAAAAGGAAAAACGAACCAACAAAAACAAACACAAAAACTAAACAAATCACTCCATGGCTCTTGATATCAATTGAAGAACAATCAAATAATATACAAGGTTAGAGAAAGAAAGGTGGTTTAGAGAGAGAGTGGTTGGATGAACATTTAGAGAGAGAAAGAAACATGAAAGAAAACTTGTATTATGTGTGTGAAATAATGAACAACCAACACCTTTCCAATGCACGGAGAGAGTATTTATACCTTAAGTGTGGCCGGCCATGGAGAGCTTGTGGGCTTTCCATGGGCCTTTTGGCCCAATTAGATTAATATCATTACATTTGACTAACTGTGGGCTTTGACTAACTATTATTGGTAGTGACTGATACTTTTCGTGTTTCTAACAATTCCGCGTATTGTTTCCTCAAATATTCTTTTGCCACCCTTGCTTACTCAAACAACCTGATTACGCATACGCCGATAAATACTTCCAGATGAGTCGGCATGGTCTTCGTCACATTTTTCTGACATACCTTTGAATTCTTCGACTGTATAGGGGATAGAACAAGCCACACAATTTTTTTTTGGTTGTAGTTTGTGTGTTGAGAAATTGAGAGTGGTGTGTATTGAAAATGAAAATGTAAGAGATATAAACAGTTTAAAAAATATAGGTTTTTTATTTTAGATAATGTTTCATTTGAAAGAAAAATGTCGGTCACTTTACTGTAGGATGAGCATATAGACTTTAATCCCGGTACCGAACTGGAACCGTACCGGTTCTGTACCGAAAACGGTACCTGGAATCCCGGTACAGCGGTACGGAACCGGTACCATTATTCGAGTAAAAAAATTTGGGACTACTAATACGGGATCGGTACCAAAGCAGGATAGTATCAAAAAATACCCGAATTTTGAATAATCATGTTTTTTTATTACACTACTTATCCAAACACCCATTGAGTCATTATCCTTGCTTTGTTTGCAAAATTAAATAGTAGCAATTCAAATTATAGCTACTGTATGAATATGAAAATGACTTTGAAATAAATCAGAATACACGATGTATGAATATGAAATGACTTTGCACAATGTAAAACTAATTTACTAGCTGATGTAGGTAAGCACTTTGTAATTATAGCACCTATATCATAGCTAATGTAATAGATACTTAACAAGGTAACAGATTATAATAATCCTTGCGTGTTACATAATTAAATAGTAGCAAAAATTTAAATTCGAATAAAAAAGAATGGGGATTTGCCGTATCAAAAACGTTAAAACAAGAAGGGAAGGGAGTTACACAAGATTAATTGTCGTTTTGGTGAAAATGGTTTAGTTTGTTTATTTTGAATGATTTCATATGGTTTTGGTGGAATTTTATAAGTTTAGGATTATTTGTAAGTTACGACTATCTTGGTGATATGTTTATTTAATTGTTGGTTGTGTTTTCTAACACAGTGTGGTTCGAAAATGCATGTTTTGTCATGTTTTTTTGTTGTTGTCACATAAAATTACTAGCAAGTAATCTGGAATTTTTTATGGTGTAAAAACATGGGAAGAACCGCATAGGTACCGATTTCCCGGTACCGGTACTGGTACCGGTTTCGGTATCCAAATCCTGTTCAGTACAGTACCGCTACCCTTTTTTATGCTCAGAAAAAAACGATACCAACAATTCGGTAGGGGTTCGGTACCATACTGGTACCGTGCTCATCCTTACTTTACTGTGCCTAAAAAATTGTATGTAGGTCGTATAAGAAAAAAAATTGAGATGACAAAAAAATTGATGGTCACTTAAAGTCAGTGTTTTATTCATGGTTCTAAAATGCACGTTACGGCGCCGCTAAGACCTCGCAAAGGCATAAGGCGTGACCTCCACGTTACGCAATAGACTAAGGCGTAGGCTTAAGGCATGATGTGAGATGAGAAGTGGAAAAACGTGATAAGGCGCGATGCGTAAAAAAGAAAACACGTCAACGTCGCCTATATCACGTTATCCACTTCACATCTCACATCATCCTAACCTACGCCTTAGTCTATTGCGTAACGTGAAGGTCCGCCTTATGCCTTTTCGAGGTCCTTAGCGTCGCCGTAACTGCATTTTTTAGACCAAGATTAAAACACTGACATTAATGACCATCAAAATTTCTTTGTCATCACAATTTTTTTTCTTATACGACCATACATACAATTATTTTTTTTAGCACCAAAAAATAGGAATGAGCACCGAGACCATTATTAACCGGATCCCTACCATTGATGGGTATCGTTATTTTTCTGAGCATAAAAAAGGGTAGCGGTACTGTACTGAACAGGATTTGGATACCGAAACCGGTACCAGTACCGGTACCGGGAAATCGGTACCTATGCGGTTCTTCCCATGTTTTTACACCATAAAAAATTCCAGATTACTTGCTAGTAATTTTATGTGACAACAACAAAAAAACAAGACAAAACATCATTTTCATCGAACCACACAGTGTTAGAAAACACAACCAACAATAAAAAAACATATCAACCAAGATTAGTCGTAACTTACAAATAATCCTAACACATTTATAAAATTCCACCAAAACCATTGAAATCATTCAAAAATAAACAAACAAAACCAATTCACCAAAACGACAATAATCTGTGTAACTCCCTATCCTTTTGTTATAACTGTTTGATCGGCAATCCCATCCTGTTTTATCGAATTTAAATTTGCTACTATTTAATTATTGTAAACAAACGCAAAGATAATTAAAATCTGTTACCTAGTTTATTAATCTCATTACATTAGCTATGATATAGTCAGCTATAATACAAATTGCTTAACCTACAACAGCTAGAAATAGTTTGACATACGTGCAAAGTCATTTCATATTCATACATCGTCGTATCTAAAATATTCAAAGTCATATCAATATTCAAATACAGCACTATAATTTAATTGCTAACTATTTAATTTTGCAAACATAAGCAAGGATAATGACTCAATGGGTGTTTTGGATAATTAGTGTAATAAAAAAACCTGATTATTTCAAAATTCGGTATTTTTTGATACTATCCTCTTTGTGAACCGATCCCGTAATAGTAGTCCCAAATTTTTTTTACTCGAATAAATGTACAGGTCCTGTACCGTGTACCGGATTCGGTACCGTTTCGTACAGAACCGGTACGGGTTCCAGTCTCGTTAACCGATAAAGTCTATATGCTCATCCTTACAGTAAAGTGACCGACATTTTTCTTTCAAACAGAACATTATCTAAAATAAAAAACCTATATTTTTTAAACTGTTTATATCTCTTACATTTTCATTTTCAATACACACTACTCTTAATTTCTCAACACACAAACTACAACCCAAAAAAAAAATCTTGTGGCTTGTTCTCTCCCTATACAGTCGAAGAATTCAAAGCGTATGTTCAGAAAAAATGTGACGAAGACCATGCGGCTCATCAGGAAGCTATTATCGGCGTAATCAGGTTGTTTGAGTAAGCAAGGGTGGCAAAAGAATATTTGAGGAAACAATTTGCGGAATTGTTAGAAACACGAAAAGTATCGGTCACTACCAATAATAGTTAGTCAAAGCCCGCAGTTAGTCAAATGTAATGATATTAATCTAATTGGGCCAAAAGGCCCATGGAAAGCCCACAAGCTCTCCATGGCCGGCCACACTTAAGGTATAAATACTCTCTCCGTGCCTTGGAGAGGTGTTGGTTGTTCATTATTTCACACACATAATACAAGTTTTCTTTCATGTTTCTTTCTCTCTCTAAAATGTTCATCCAACCACTCTCTCTCTAAACCACCTTTCTTTCTCTAACCTTGTATGTTAGTTGATTGTTTTTCAATTGGTATCAAGAGCCATGGAGTGATTTGTTTAGTTTTTGTGTTTGTTTTTGTTGGTTCGTTTTTCCTTTTTCAAACCGTAGCTTTGTTATTGTTCTTTTTTTGTTTCCGGAGCTCATATGTACACTAAAAGATCATTACCTTGGTAAATTTGATCTAGTATCTTTAGGATATATGTGTATATGCTTTGATTCAAGAAAAAACATCATTTTTTACAACTTTTGTTTTCGAAAAACCTTATAAAGTACAAATCTTGATTTTAAAATTTTTGGCTTAAAAACCATAAAGTTTACATTTTTAAGGTACCTATAGGTTTAGTAATACAAGTGTACAAGAAACTTTGGAAAAAAAAAATCAGTAAGTTAGTCTTTTGTGTTTAAAGATTCCTGTGTTTCGTCTAGTGTTAACCGGATAGCAGTTCAAAAGAATAACGAATTCTACGGTACTCAGTTTCAACGAGCTTAGCAGCTTTCCCATTAAACCGGCTTCTCAGCTTTAACCGGGATTAGCAGCTTCCCAGTTTTTAAACCAGTATTCCGTATCTTCTCAGCTTTAATCCGTATTAGCAGCTTCCCAATTTAACCGTATTGAGCAGCTTCCTATAGAACCGAATTCACAGTTTTACTTTGGTCAACCGAATTGGCAGTTTTCCTTTGAAAACCGAATTGGCAGTTTACTTTGGTCAACCGAATTGGCAGTTTACTTTGGCAATCGAATTGGCAATTCTCTTTATCAACCAAATTAACAATTTTCTTTGATCACCGAATTTTGTAATCTTCACTTGTGAACTAAATATTTAAAATACATAAATTTTGTTATCAAAATATACGGTTATATCTTTGATTTGTAAAATCCGTGAAACATTTATTTGTTTTCCGCGGATTTTGTCAAGAATTGTAAAATCCCGTGTAGTTTCAAGACATAAAACACACAAAAGACAACTCATAACAACACAATTACTTTCAATTACTGTTCGATCAAACAAGTAATCTTTTAACATACAACTTTCACAATGACGACTCTTGCTGATAAAGCGATTCTTTCGGGTGCTAACAATCGTCCACCTATGTTGGAAAAAGATATGTACGATTCTTGGAAAAGCAGAATGGAGCTATACATGATGAATAGACAACATGGACGAATGATCTTTGAATCCGTTGAAAATGGTCCACTCATTGGCCTACGATTGAGAAGAATGGAGTTAATAGACCAAAGAAATATTCTGAGTTATCTGCTACGGAAGCAATTCAAGCTGATTGTGATGTCAAGGCAACAAATATCATTCTCCAAGGATTACCACCAAAGGTCTAATGCACTTTTAGGTAAACATCGAAACCGCGAGAACTTTGGGAAAGAATTCAACTTCTCATGCAAGGAACTTTATTGACGAAACATGAAAGAGAGTGCAAATTATATGATGGAATTCCGATAAATTATGCTTATAAGAAGGGGAAACACTAACGTGATTTCCTACTTGGAAAAATGTTCACTGTTCTACTAGACATGATCATCTCTAATGTAGAAACTAGAACACTTTCAAGTGAACACCAAGTTTATATTAATACTCTTCCTCCTATAGTGAGCAAATTTTATGACTGATGTCCAAACTCATTCGAGCTTTTGGCATACAACTAACATTGATCAGCTTCATACTTACTTGGGACAACATGAATTTCATGCAAATGAGTTTCGTTTAATGCATGAACGCAACTCAGATCCGCTTGCTTTGGTTGGCAACCCATCATATGAACACCGTCTCCTTATCAAAACACATTCAGAACTCATACCAAAATCTCAATTTCTATCATAAGTTCACTAAATCTGTATCCACAGTATGGATCACCATTATCAATTCTCAACAATACTCAACCAATCAATCATCAACACCTCTTTCAATCACTTATCCATCCAATGATTATCAATCATCAGTTTACCACAACGTTTATTCTCCACCATCATCCATCCCTTAATTGGAATATGCTCCCACAGTTAACCAACAACAACAACCGAAAATTCCCAATCTAGACCCAGGTCTATATTTCCAAATGTTTCAAGCAAGGTGATGACCCCATTGATGCCATCAATCATATGATGTCATTCCTATCAGCTGTCGTCACATCTTGTCTTATCTTTACAACCAACAACCAGCGAGGAAATTAAGTCAATTCACAGCCCTAGCAACAAGCTACCATTATGAAGGATAGAGTAAATTTACAACCAGTATAGGGGAGGCAAATTTCTTTTGCAATGGGGACAAATAGACTTACACACCAGGAGTAAGGGGAGGCAATTTTGGGGAAACAAAGGAACTGTTAAAAGTTACAACGCAGGGGAAGGACACATGTCCCGAAAAAGTGCACTAAACCTAAAAGAAACAGGATGAATCGTGGTTAAGGTAATGTGATTGCTGGTACAAGCTCCAAGCAAATGGTCGAAATGCCACATAGGAAGACTAGCATTTTGGCAGATCCATGAACAGCAGAAGGTCAAGCCACACAGACTGTCATTACTCACAATGCTGCTTATCAAGCCGATGATTTGGATGCATATGACTCTAATTGTGATGAACTCAACACTGCCAAAGTTGCTCTCATGGCGAATTTATCTCATTATGGTTCAGATGCTCTCGCTGAGGTACATAATCCTGATAATGTAGATAACAATATGATTAATCAAGGTGTGCAGGTGATACCGTCTTCTAAACTGTCGAATGTTGTAAACCTTTTAGAGACTAAAATAACCAATGATAGAAATATCATTCCTTATTCTCAGTTATGTGACGGAATCACAACCAGGCAGCTATTCAAATTCTAACTCATCTGCACAACGAAGGATGCACATGATAGTATATCTGTGATTGAACCACTGAAAACCCAAGTAACTTACTTGCACCAGATTAATTTCTGGGACAATAAAAGTGTTCAATGATTAATTTAATTGCGAGCCTGAAAGATATACAGAACAAGTTAAAGTTTTTGAAAAAGGAAAAAAAAAAAAAAAAAAACAAAATGTGGATTTAAAGAGTAAAGATTAATGTTTTTAGATTCCATTTGAACAGTCCATTAGTGATTGATCGTCTAAAAAAAATCTTTCAGAACATGTAAAAGAAAAGAATCTTAATGCAAACAGTTACTCTTCACAAAAATATTTAAGAGAAGAATCTAGAAACATTGATAGAGAGATTGCTTTAGAAAAGAAGAACAAACAGCTGAATAATATTGTTTTATAAAGAGATCAATCAGCACAAACTGGTCACATGTTGACAAACCTCGGTTTTTCTATGATCATACCACTAAACAAGCTCTAGGTTTTCAAATCCCTTTCTATCTGAAAAAGCTCATGCAGTCGAAACCCAAGCTTAAGATGGTAAAATTCATTTAGAACACAAAGTACTATTGGATACTGACTCCGAAGAGACCCTTGTGCTTGCTGAAGAGAGTCGTTCAAGAATCTTTTAAACAACACAATCCAATTGATTTAGAAAAGACAGTTAATACTTACACCAGTCCGATTATTTGTTCATAACCAACATTCTCAATGATTATTGAACACGCTTTGTTTCCACAAACTGATTATCTGCTGAAACAAGACATGTTGATCTCAGAATATTACGAATTCTTCAGATCCACTCATTCTTGTAGACCACCAAAGTTACGGTTCCTATAGAACTTCCTAAATCAACATGCGTTAATACGATTTGAGAAACTTAAACACCATCTTGCTGGTTTTGACATGGTTATCAAAGAAAGAACCACGGCCACAGCCATCACTGAGGGCTCGTGGGGGTTTGAACATACAAAAGCTTGTTTTAGGGATGAAATAATTCCATTTGTAAAAGCTCTAAAGGACTTATTCAATGCATCGAGTCATATTTAATTGAGAACTTTCTGAAGTCCGAAAAATGTCTATCATCAAATATAACAGGTCTGTCGAACAACGATCGTTTAGAAGTAAAAAACAGTTGAAGTTAAAATGACTAAAGTTTTTAAATGAAAACGAACGGACTCTTGGAACGAAGGTCATCAATCAAAGATATAGATGAACATAATTATGATTCAACCTATGGATAATACTTCAGTGAAAGTGCATGAATGAGAAAAGTAGTACTCAAACTCGAGGACTGAGCTTCTCAACAAAAAGATTTCATTGAAAAATGATGTGTTACGATAAATTGTTCAGTTATACCACTCTTGAAAAACATTGCATCTCTTTAGAAATTGATACTCAACTTAATCAGGAAAATTTTCAAAGAGAAAATTCTGTTTCAAATCAAAGTGCTCCAAGTTTTGATCAATATTTTGAATTAAATGAATTGAAAGCTCAGTCCCAAGAGAAAGACACGGTCATAAAGAAGTTGAAAGAGAGAATTAAATCTCTAAGTGAAAATATGAATGAGGATAAGGTTAAGAAGGACATAAAAGAGATTGAAACGATAATTATTAAATTGGATCATAGGGTGTCAAAACTTATTGTTGAGAATGAACATTTAAAACAGACCTATAAACAACTTTATGACTTGATTAAACCAACACGTATTCGATCAAAAGAATAATGTGATGCTTTAATTAATCAAGTCAATCAAAAGTCTGTGGAAATCTCTGATTTAAATGTAAGTCTTCAGGAAAAAGGTTTGGTCATTACAGCTCTCAAGGATGAATTAAGGAAACTTAAAGGAAAAGATTTAGCTGATAATGTTGTTACCAAACACACTATTGCTCCAGAAATGCTTAAGATTGATGTGGCACCTTTAAACCCTAGATTATTGAACAATAGGTCAGCTCACTCTGACTACCTTAAGCACACTCAGTAAGAATCTGGCGATCTTGAGGGAAATAGTAGAACAAGAAAATCCCAAAATCCTCTGAATAATTCCTAGACTCTGCTTGTAATATACAAAAACAAATTCAGTAGTTGCTTATAAAATCAGACAAACCTTGCCTAACAACCAACAATTCAAGTGATAAATTAGTGAAGTGACCCCAAATAACAAGGACAAAAGAGTTAGATTCACTTAGCTCGTCACATCCTCAGGAAACACAATCATAAAAAACAGCTTCTACATCAAACCTAGTTTCTAACAAACCCCATGTTTGTCTTCCTACAGGAGTGTAAACCGTCTACTAGTCTAGCGATCACAACCTTCCAGGCAATACAAAGAAAGATAAGATTCAGTCAAACACCAAGTATTACTCAGCAGAATAAAAGTATAATCCCCACCCTAATGACAGATAAATCTAGTTTGAAATGAATAAGAAATTGCATTGTTGAACCTAAAGAAATGCAAATGTTGCAACATTCCACGCTTAATGTGAATTCAAAGCTATTGGATCTGCGTCTGTGCAGAATTCCAAGAAACATGATAATTCTGATTATGTCTGTATTAACAGTGATGATTGCATGACTTCTGATAATTTGTGTGTTTCTAATTCTATGAATAATGTGAAATTTCGTGCCAAACCTAAGAAGAGAAAATCAAAGAAAGAGATTTGGAAACAAACAGGAAAAGTGTTCACTAAGATAGGATATATTTGGAGACCTACCGGTCGGACCTTCACTATTGTAGGAAATGCGTGCCCTTTAACTAGGATTACCACTACTAATGAAGTGCCTTCTAGGAAACCAATAGTTCTAGAATCTGAATCACCCAAACCTGTGGTTAATTTGGTATACTCAAGGAAACCTAGGAAGAATAAGAATACTGAGTCCGTTAGCAAAAATAAGGTTATAAAACCAATATCTGCTAACAAACAGGAACCTAGTAAATCCTGGGGATCCACAAAAACCAATGTTCCATCTACTTCTCTTAATGAATGCAGGTTGTCCAAATCGTCCTCTGGTATTTGGACTCCGGTTGCTCGAAGCACATGACCGGAGATCGCTCTCAGCTCACCAATTTCATCAGTAAATTCTTGGGTACAGTCAAATTCGAAAATGATCAAGTTGCAAAGATAATGGGTTATGGAGACTATCAGATTGGGAATGTTACTATTTCAAGGGTTTATTACGTTGAAGGACTTGGGCATAATCTATTTTTTGTGGGACAATTCTGTGATTCCAATCTCGAAGTGGCTTTTCGTCAACACACATGCTTCATTCGCAATCTAGAAGGTGTTGATTTATTGACGGGATCTCGAGGGGATAATCTTTATACACTCTCACTTGGGAATATGATGGCATCCTCTCCCATTTGTCTATTGTCAAAGGCGTCTAAAACCAAGTCTTGGTTATGGCATCGTCGTCTATCTCACTTGAACTTTGGTGCTATTAATCATCTTGCAAGACATGGACTTGTCCGAGGTCTCCCTAAGCTCAAGTTTGAAAAGGATCACTTATGTTCTGCATGTGCATTAGGCAAAAGTTCAAAGAAACCCCACAAACCCAAATCTGAGGACACCAATCAAGAAAAACTCTATCTGTTGCATATGGATCTGTGTGGGCCAATGCGTGTCGCGAGTGTCAATGGAAAGAAGTACATCCTCGTTATTGTCGACGACTACTCTCGATTTACATGGGTAAAATGTTTGCGATCAAAAGATGAGGCTCCAGTTTTTATTATCAATTTTTTGAAGATGATCCAAGTACGGTTATGGAAAACCGTCACCGTCGCATCAGAACAGATAATAGAACTGAGTTTGTTAATCAGACATTGCGTGAATATTATGAGAAGGTTAGCATCTCTCATGAAACATCCGTTGCACGCTCTCCACAGCAAAACGGTGTTGTTGAAAGACGAAATCGTACGCTAATTGAAGCAGCCCGCACTATGTTAATTTATGCAAAAGCTCCTTTATTTCTATGGGCAGAAGCGGTTGCCACAGCCTGTTATACCCAAAATCGTTCCTGATTCGTCTCGTCAAGGTAAAAACCCATATGAGCATTTTACACGACAACCTCTTCCGATCTATCGTTTCTTCATGTGTTTGGTGCACTCTGTACCTACCGAGATGATAGCAGAGATTTGGGAATGTTACAAACCGAAGGCTGAATTGGTATTTTCATTGGCTATGCACCCACGAAGAAAGCATTCCAGATTTACAACAGACGTACCAGACGAATAATTGAAACCATTCATGTTGACTTTGATGAGCTGACCGCGATGGCTTCTGAACACAGCAGTTCAGGACCCGCACTTCATGATATGACTCCTGTAACAATCAGTTCAGGACTCGTGCCAAACCCTCCTCGTCAAACCATTCACACACCTACGAGATTCTGACTGAGATTTGTTGTTTCCAACCAATGTTTGTTGAGTCACTTAATCCCACCACACTTATGTTGATTTTCATAGACACTGAAGTTATTTGCTCCTATTCTGAAGTAGTTGCACCTAAACGTGTTGTATCAATGGCTCACCTTCCCAACTTACAGGTGATCAAGATGCACCTCCACCAAGTAACTCTCATACAACACAAGAAACTCAAACTCCTATTATTTCTCATGATGTTGAAGAAGATAATCATGATATTGAAGTTGCACATATGGGTAATGATCCATACTTTGGTATTCCAATTCCAGAAGTTACTTCTGATCAATCCTCATCATCGGATGTTATTCATACAATTGTGCCTCCCGATCACCAAGTTTTATGAACAAAAATAGCAACATGGGGACTAAGGATCACCCACTTGGATCAATATATCGGTGATTTCTCACAACAGACCAGTTTCACTACGACTTACAAATCCATGTGATGAAAGAGCATTATTCTGTTCTTGATGCCTTTTCACATCAGTCGAACTAAGAGATACAAAGACGCATTAACTCAAGCATGTTGGAATTGAAGCTTGCAAGAGGGAACTTTCATGAATTTAAACGTCTGAAGTTTTAGGGGAACTTGTTCATCCTCCTGAATAAAGCATTTGTCATACTCTTAAGTGGATCTATAAGGTTTAAGCTTGATGAGTTTAGGAAGTATTCTGAAAAAAGGCTCGGTTGGGTCGCTCTGTGGTTATCGTCAAGAAGATGGGAAATCGATTTTGAGAGTCCTTACGCTCCAGTGTTTCAAGGATTAGAGGATATATGATAAGTGTAAAATACACATAATCCTGTTTTATACCTAAAAAATAACCCAATTAAACCAAAACATCGCTATAATGGCAAAATTATACTTGTTTTTTGTGTTTTGAGTCGTGCTAGGTATGGATATATCAAAAATCACATGAAAACCGTCAAAAACAAGCAAACACAGACACGGGAAACAGAAGAGCACAAGAGAAGCCAAAGATTTAGAGCCAAAGCCAAGAAAAGTCAAACCTTGGTCAATAAAAGTCAAAGCCACAAAAGGACAAAATCCAAATATTACCCACATAGTCCCTTAATTTCAAAAAATCACACAAATCCCTTAAACCCTAAATGGGCCACACCCGGATCCAAAAGCCTAATCCCTTAGCCCAATAACCCTTTCATAAAACCACAGGGACTATTCTTGCTATTTCCTAAACTTCCTTTTACACCTACACCTTTTATAACCAACCACAAGGACTAAAGTTGCAATTCTCCCAAAATTTAAAACCGAATTACCCCCGTTTCAGTTATAATTTGGGCGCCAAGAAAGGTTTACTATTCACCGTCTTCCTCGATTCACCATGGGTCAAAATCAAAGGGCTTTTGGAAATTGAAGGGTACGGAAGACAATTCAAGAGCTCGTTTACAAGATGGCAGGGAGAGATTAGTCAAATCAAGCTTCTCATTAACTCACTCTCAAGCTAAGGCCACGTGGCTATGGAAGAAAGCACAAGGAGAATTGGGATTTACTCTTGGATCATAAGAAGGATTCTTTCATTGCACTAATAGCATTTGCAGATGAGGATATGCTGGTTGTCAAGATACACGCTCGTTGCATATCTTTTTTTGGTAGTATTAACTTTTGGGTGATAGACTTATGGGCTGGTCGTTCTAAAAGGCAGAAAGCGCTGCGATATCCAGTACGGAAGGCTTTTGGGGGGAAATTATATTGCTTTGTCTGGTTGTTGTGCTCAAGTCCTTTGGATGAGATCACAACTTACCGACTATGGCTTTGGATTCAATAAAATTCCAATGTACTGTGATAACAAAAGCACTATTGCCTTATGCTGCAACAACGTTCAACATTCTAGATCCAAGCATATAAACATCAAATTTCACTTCATCAAGGAGCATGTTGAAAATGGTGTGATCTGTGATTTTACTTTACTTTGTCATTCGTGAAGTATCAATTGGCGGACATCTTCATCCACTAACGCTTTTGGCCGGAAAGAATTGTATTTTTAATCAACAAGCTGGGTTATGCGATAGTTTTATCCGGAGACTCTGAAAATGTTGGCAAGATGTCGTTGACGAATAGTGGTGGTACCTATTCGGATATTATCCTTTGTATCATATGTATATAATATAACTCACAAAAAAACCAAAAATATTTTCTTTTTATATAAATTTTTCAAAAACAAAATACAAAATTAAAAAATGAGAAAAATACAAAAAGAAGTTTTCAAATGGCATGTCTTCTGAAAATCGATAACATTTACGGTCTTAGAAATGTCATTCAACAATGATACGAGCCTGTAAATGAAGTTCGAGCAGAAGTTTCTAATGTTTTCAAAACATGCCATATGGCTTGCTATTATTAAGATAGTGAACCAGCTTTTTCACCTTGAGGGACAACATGTCGTCACTAAAAGCATGTTGTTCCTAACAACGGGAATTTATTCTCGGGCATGGTCTACTTTATGACCATGCAAAGGCTTGTGATTACTTTGCATCACAACCCGTGCTTTCTATGTTTCCATGGGTGTACGTGTCAGTGCGCTTATGTGTTAAAATAAGAGAAATCTTATTTTTATTGGTAAAAAGTTATCTTCATAATGAATCAGTGTTTTTAGTAATCACAAAAAGATTTTTAAAAGACAATTCGACCACTCAAACAATGACAACAACTCTTTAAATAGAAAACATGTCATTATTTGAGGGGGAGAATGTGTCAACAAATAATCTTTTAAAACCGTCTTTCAAAATAAGTCACGAAATAAACAGATAAAGTTTTTGATAATGACGGATAACAATTTCAAAGGGAGTTAATTTATATTAACTACACGAGCTTTAGATGTCATTTGTTTCAAACTTTAGGGACTTATTCGCAATTTGAGACTTAGTGAATTCAGGCTTTAAACTACATTCGATCAATATTGCCAACACCTCATAGTTTGTAAAAGACTTAGGAATGCTTGGAATACTTTCATAGTTTTAAAAGCCTTGAAGTTGATTCTCACGGAATAGATTTAAGCTTATGGTTTTAAGATCAAAAACCCTAAAAAAAATCAAATTTGGGTTCTTCAAAATTAAAACTGAGTGAAAAACATAAATTGATTAAGGGGTTTTGTTCACATTAGGGTGTTAATGATTCGTGTATAGCAGTTTTTAATAAAGATATCACATGCGTTAGATTTGTTTGATTTTGTGTGTCGAATATGAGTGTTTTTGAGTTTTTGTAGGAAAAGTTTGTGGGTTTTGTGTTAGATAAGTGTAAAATGTATTATTGAATGTATGTGTGCTTTGACATCTTAGTACGAATCGCAGGATTGTAGTATTGAACGAACTCGCAGGTTGTAGTATTGACTGAACTTGCAGTTTGCATTATTGATCGAACTTGTAGTTTGCTTTAGTGACCGATACATCGAAGTTAAACATTACTGCAAACTCGCAGTTAGTTAGCTTTAGTGAACGAACTCACAGTTAGCTTTAGTGACCGAATTTGCAATTTTCTTTAGTGTCCGAACTCACAGTTTCCAATAGTGACCGAACTCACGGTTTTTTATTAATTGACCAAACTCGTAGTTTTTCAATAGTAACCGAACTTGCAGTTCTCAATATCGATGGATTCGCAGTTTTTCAATTAACTTTCATGATTCACAATTATAATTTAAAGGAAAAATGGCTAATACTTAGGGATCTAATTCAAGACGGTGACCTAAAACTTGTTTTAGGTATCAAATTTAAAATTGGTTATCTTTGAAACCTAATCTGGTTAAAATTGGCTTAATTAGTGTAACTAAAACAAGTCTTAGGTAATGTAACTCCCTACTAGTTAGAATGAACTAGATTCCTAGACAGTCTAATGATGTTATATATGTGCCAAATTAAATTCGTCCCTTTTCATGATTAGTTCTCTAAATGTGTTAAATGCCTTAAGTGATCATGCTTGAAAAGGGTATATTTAGTGTTTGTTATATAAACTTGGTATTTATATAATTTGTATTGACCCTTTCCTTAGACAGAATCATAAATATCACAATAAGAACAAAATAAGCCTTTGGCGATTGCCTCTTGTTCCTACGAGAACAACCGTCTAAGGATTGGGAATTGTAAAACTACTGATGAGCACCACATTCAAGCCTAAGGAACCCACTTTTAAAGTTGCTTTGCATGTTTCTTTTTGTCAATCCTTTTTATCAAGCCTTCTTGATCTTAGTAGTGCACCTGCCATCTACCTGCATGAATTCTAGGCTACTATTTCCTATCATAAGCACTGCATCAAATTCAAGATGAACAAAAAGAATTACGTTTGATCTGGTAAATTTTAGAGATATGCGCCAGATTTGCCCAATTCTTCTGGCCAGAGTTTGAGATTCCTCCATTTGAAGAGGATATTCTTGCTTTCATAGAGAACTGGTTACCCTGGAGATATCAAGTCACTCTCTGATGTCAAGGTTGATACTCTATATCAACCTTGGAGAACATTCGGAACCATCATCAACAAATGTCTCAGTGGTAAAGTAACTGGACTAGATCAACTTTGTTTCTCTCGGGCTCAAATCATTTAGGGTATGTATCACCAGAAGAATGTTGTTTATGTATACCTTCCATGGGAAGACTTAGTTTATCAAATCAAGAACAATGTGTTAAAGAAGAACAAAGACATGTGCTATCCAAGATTCACCAAAGCTATTTTCAACCGCTTCATGTCAAATGATCAATTCATCCAAGAAGAAACAAGGTGGACTGACACATGGCTAATAATGACCGTATTCTCACCATAATGAGATTCATCCCCAAGCATGAAACTATTCAAAAGTATGGTGCCATAATTTCTGATACTCTAACTAATCAAGCAATGAAGGAGTCGGATGCGTATAAGACTTATCATGATTTTGCTATTGAATGGTGATTCCAAAACCAAAGTATGTATGGAGATTGACCAGGGAGAAGACTGATCAAGCACCTACAACTTCTCCAGGTAAAACACTCAAAGCTATAGCTAAGGTAGCTAAATCAGGAAAGAAGAAGCTACATGCTCAAGGATGATAGGAACTTTAATCAGAATTGCATTGTCTGAGATGAACAGATGAAGTTTCATCACCAAAAGAAGCAAGACTAAATTTCTAGCTCTCATCGATAGTGGTTTCAGGTATAGATTGAAGGAACTGGTGTTTCACCAGGGGTTCACGATGTACCTACATATGGATCTGAAGATGAACAGATTTCTTTGGAAGTCAGTGACAGGACGATGATGATGTAAGTAAGCTTGAATAAAGACAAAGAGACAATGATGATCATAAAGATGATGTATGGTCAGTTGTGATAATGAACAGACTAATATCAGTAATGATGGTGATGACTTTGTTCATCCTAAGTTATGCCGCTCATGATAAGAAGAAAGACAAGATGAAGACGATAAAGAAGAATAGGGTTTAGATCTGAGGGTTCACAATACTTCTCATTTTGAATCATTAATGATGTATCATATGATGATGTAACTAAAGGCAATAATGTTGAAGGAGTGAGCTGGTTGAAGAGGAGACAAAATGAAGAGAGAAGTGAATGAATTGGACAGGGACTTAAATGTCAATCATGGAGGGAAGTGATACTGAAATGTGTGTTTGCCTGATTAGTATGTTCAAACTACTCAAGTCATAGATGTATATCATGTGATAATAACAATGTCACTCTTGATGTTTCTAAAGTAGTGTTCTTCGGTATCATCAGGCTTCATCTCTAAACTTGCTCAACCCGTATTCTAGATATAGGTATTGACTCTAATTCTTAAATCTGAAACTGAGTCAACTTTATCTGGTAGATGTTTCCCATCACTGTACGATTGTTGAAATGTTCCTTCATTCTGTAACAAACACTTCATCAACCACCCATTCCACCACATTCATCTCTCAGCAAACAAACACCGTTTCACTCCATTAATAGTTCCAAATACCTCCCTACAAAATCTTCCAAACTTTGGTCGCTTATTCAAGTTTAAAGATAGAGTAAAAAGCTTTTAGATGACGGACTTCTCATATTTCAAGCAAACTAACCTATTTGCTGAAGCTGTTTCATCTATTCCTGGTATTATTGATACGTACCTTGCTACAAGATGATTGAAGCCGTATAAAAATAGCTGGCAACTATAGTCAGCAGACTCTAGTGATGAAGCTCTAGCTAAAAATGAAGACTTCCTCAATAAACTTGATGATAATATAAAGAAAATAATCAAAAGCAGTCAAATGTGCAAGTTTAAGGAGCAAGTCCCAAGATTTGCCAAGAATTGAGAGAGTCTGAAATGAAGAACTAAATCTAAAGTACTGATTCGTTCTTCCAATGAAGCTAAGACATCCTATGTTGTAGCAGCTAATCTATCTGAACTGGAGCTGAAGAAGATTCTCATACACAAAATGGAGAATAACAAATCAATTAACAGATCAGTTCCACAGAAGAATCTCTATAAAGCATTGGTTGACGATTATGAATCTGATAAAGACAATCTTGCATCATATGGAGATACTGAGTAACAACTCGTAATTTTCATCAATGTAATATCCATCTATTATACCGCCTTTTTACAGGGAAAATTTTCATTTATTCCATTATGTAACGTAGTATGGGCGTACATATCATAAAGTAAACAGACTCCGCAACCTCTACAATGCCATTTATATCTATCGTTTACTTCATGTAAAAATCCTAATATGTAGTCAATTACTCTCTAATTATCATTTTTACCAGTACATTATCTATTTAACGTACCATTCATACATTTATTATGAAATTTAAACATAATACGTTAATCGTTTTATTCCAAAACCCTAATTACAGAAAGTATCAAGCAAATATCAAAGTATACAAGTATCTAAGGCTTATGTACAAAGTTGTATAATGCACAAATTTAAATATATTTGTCCCTCCAAAACTAAAGTAAACTGACCAGTAATGCACAATGTACAAGTAATCAAAGCACGAAATTCAAGAAGCCTTAATTCCCCTGTAAATTTCTCCTAGCTTTCTTACAACCTATTCTAGTACAATGTTTCTAAACATCCTTAGCACACATTTAACCTAATCTACCCTAAATCACATTCTAAACTCTAAATTCTAAAACCCTAATACCTAAACCTAATCTGAAACCAAATACCATTTAAACCTTGAACATATCTGAACCCTAATCTCGGATCCAGAAACCTTAATCCTAAACCTAAATCTGAACCCTAACACTAATCCTAAACCCTAATCTTAGTCCTAATCTTAACCCTAACTCGAAAAACCCTAAAGTATAAACCCTAAACTCTAACCCGTAACCCATATGACCCGAAACCATTTTAACCCATTTTACACTAGTTTCCTATGTTAAAACCCCCAAGCACCTCAATGACTCACCTCCTTGCATCTTAAGCTTGCCCTCATCACTACTTTTAATCACCCTTACTCTTGGATAAACCTTGCACCCACAAGGTAAAATGTTTCCTAGTCATCTCATGGAAAACCTGAGCTATTCTAAACCTCTCTAACTCTTCAATACTATATAGCTAGCTTCTTAAACACTCACCTAGTCTTAGTCTTGGCTACTTCTTCACAAGTATAAGGACTAGAGCACACTAAGGGTTTAGCATCCTATAAATAGAACAAAACCTTATCTCAAACTTTTCATTCACAAACTCTTATGCACTCAAAATGATCACTCAAGCCGAAGTATAGGAAGCCATAGAGAAGATTTGAAGCCATAGAAACCAACCAAGAAGTCTTGAAGTCATTTCCAAGCCAATACGCCTCGTAACTACCCATTTTGACTCATTTTTGCTTCTTCCATCATTTCGAGTTGACTACTTATAAGTCAAGCCAGACCCAAAAAGTCAAAGATTGAAATCGTCATTCAAAAATTCGAAAATTCTCGGATGTTACAGTTGGCATCTCTCATGAAACATCTGTTGCTCGCTCTCCACAGCAAAACGGTGTCGTTGAAAGACGTAAGCGTACGCTAATTGAAGTTGCCCGCACAATGTTGATTTATGCAAAAGCTTAGTTATTTTTATGGGCAGAAGCAGTTGCTACCGCATGTTACACCCAAAATCGTTCCATCATACGTCTTCGTCACAACAAAACACCATATGAGCTTTTACATGACAAACTTCCCGACTTATCATTTTTCTACGTATTTGATGCACTTTGTTATCCGACAAACGATAGCGAGAACTTGGGCAAGTTACAACTGAAAGTTGATATTGGTATTTTCATTGGCTATGCACCCACAAAAAAAGCATTTTGAATTTACAACTGACGTACCAGACGAATCATTGAAACAATTCTTGTAGATTTTGATAAGCTGACAGTTATGGCTTCTGAACACAGCAGTTCAGGACCCGCACTTAATGAAATGACTCCTGCAACAATCAGTTCAAGACTCGTGTCAACCCCTCCTCCTTCAACACCATTTGTACCACCTTCAAGAACTGATTGGGATATTTTGTTTCAACCACTATTTGATTAATTACTCAACCCTCCATCAAGTTTTGATTGCCCATCCCTTGAAGTCATTGCTCTAATTACTGAAGTAGTAGCTCTAAAACCCGTTGCATCAACCGGTTCACCTTTCTCAACAACTATTGACCAAGATGCACCATCACCTAGTAACTCACAAACAATACCCAAAACTCAATCTCTTGTCATTCCTAACGATGTTGAAGAAGACAATCATGACTTAGATGTTGCACACATGAATAACGATCCGTTCTATGGTATTCTAATTCCAGAAAATAATTCTGAAGCATCTTCTTCTTCGAATGTTATTCCTACCATTGTGCAAACTGCTGCTCCTAACTCAGAACACGTTACCAAATAGACCAAGGATCATCCTTTAGACAACATCATCGGTGAACTCGAAAGACATGTTTCCACAAGACTCCAACTCCATAAACAAGCCTTATTTTGTTACTATGATGCCTTTCTCACATTAGTTGAACCAAAGAACTATAAAGATGCATTAACTCAAGCATGTTGGATTGAAGCAATGCAAGAGGAGCTGAATGAATTTGAACGTCTTGAAGTCTGGGAACTCGTTCCTCGTCCAGATAAAGTGATGGTTATTACTTTAAAATGGATCTACAAGGTGAAACTTGATGAATTAGGAGGAATTCTAAAGAACAAGGCTCGCTTGGTTGCTCGTGGTTACCGTCAAGAAGAAGGAATTGATTTTGAGGAATCCTTTGCTCTAGTGACTAGACTTGATGCTATTCGAATTTTCCGTGCATATGCTGCTCACATAAATATGATCGTCTACCAAATGGATGTTAAGACGGCATTCTTGAATGGCATTCTGCGCGAAGAAGTTTATGTCAGCCAACCAGACAGGTTTGTGGATCAAGACAATCTGAATCATGTGTACAAGCTTAAGAAACCTCTATATGGGTTAAAAGAAGCTCCTCGCGCGTGGTACGATCTACTGTCAAAGTTTCTACTCTTATAGGAATTCTCTAAAGGAACCGTGGATCCCACACTGTTCATCAGAAGACAAGGCAAAGATATTCTCCTAGTACAGATTTATGTTGATGATGTAATCTTTGCGTCTACTACACCTGAACTATGTGACCAATTTTCAAAAATAATGTGTTTAAAGTTTAAGATGTCGATGATGGGCAAAATATCATTTTTTTCTAGGACTACAGATTTTACAAAGTCCCAGAGGCATCTTTATAAACCAGTCTAAATATGCACTAAAATCTTTGAAAAAATATGGTATGAAATCTAGTGACCCCGTGGATACTCCCATGGTGGAGAAATCCAAACTGGATGAAGATACACAAGGAAAAGCCGTTGACCCTACACACTATCATGGAATGGTGGGCACCCTTATGTATCTCACAGCCAGTAGACCAGACCTTACATTTGTTGTATGCATGTGTGCCCGGTATCAAGAAAAGCCTACCGAAAAGCACTTACATGCTGTAAAAAGAATCTTTAAATACGTAAGAGGAACCGTTAATAGGGGACTCTAGTATCCAAAGGATTTCTCTATTGCTCTAACAGCTTATGCAGACGCTGATCATGCGGGTTTCCAAGATACTAGACGAAGTACATCTGGATGTATGCAATTATTGAGAGATAGGCTTGTTAGTTGGTCATCAAAAAGGCAGAAAAGCGTTGTGATATCCAGTACAGAAGCTGAATATATTGCCTTGTCTGGCTGTTGTGCTCAAGTCCTTTGGATGAGATCACAGCTTACCGACTATGGCATTGGATTCAATAAAATTCCAATGTATTGTGATAACAAAAGCGCTATTGCCTTATGCTGCAACAATGTTCAACATTCTCGATCAAAACATATGGACATCAGATTCCACTTCATAAAAGAGCAAGTTGATAACGGAGTAGTAGAGCTTTACTTTGTCAATACGGAGTATCAGCTAGTGGACATCTTCACTAAAGCTCTTGGCAGAGAAAGAATTGAATTTCTTATCAACAAGCTGGGAATGCGAAGTTTTACGCCGGAGACTGAAACAATTGGCAGATGAGGTTGAAGAATAGTGGTGGTACCTATTCAAAATATCATGTATATAATATGTATATATATTAAAAACTAGAAAAACCAAAAAGATTTTTTATTTTCAGAAAACCTTTATAAAAACAAAATACAAAAATATAAAATCTTTTAAAAAAATGAGAAAAATATAAAAAGAAGTAATAATTGCATGTCTTCTGAAAATTGATAACATTTACGGTCTTAGAAATGTCATTTAATAATGATACGAGGCTGTAAATAAAGTTCGAGCAGAAGTTCAAATGTTTTCAAAACATGTCAAATGGCTTGCTATTATTTCAGATAGCAACCCGGTCATCATCTTAAAGGCAAGTATTTCAAAAAGAAAACTTGACCTCATAACGAGATTTTATTCTTGGGCATGGTCTACTTTATGACCATGCAAAGGCTTGTGTTTACTTTGCAACACAACCTGTGCCTTATTTATTACCATGAGTGTACGTGTCAGTGTGCTTATGTGTTAAAATAAGAGAAATCTTATTTCATGGTGTTTGATTTTTCAAAAATAAAACATTTAGTCATCAGAAAATGCTTTTCAAAGACATTCGACTTCGCAAACAACGACTACAGCTCTTTAAATAGAAAACGGGTCATTGTTTGAGGGGGATAAAATGTCAAATATCTTCTTCAGAAAGTCATTTGATAAAAGGAAAGGTTTTTAAACAATAACCGAATATCATTTCTTAAGGAAAGTTAATTAAGTTTAGCTTATGTGTGCCTTAAATGTTATTTGTTTATGCCTTTAGAGAGAATATGTGCAAATTTAAGTTGTTAGGTATGCTAGTTAAAAATAAAAGGACTATTTGTGCCAACTTGTTAACTTAAAATGCCTAAAATAACTTATAAATGAAAAGTGCTAAAGATCTTAAACTTTAGGGGGCAGAAGTGTCAAAAACTTAAAAAGTCTTATAACACCTCCACCCCTCCCCGTTTTTTAACACACACAAACACAACACTTACACTTTTTTCTCTCTAAAAAACCCTCCCTCGATCGTCATCTCCTCCAACACCACATCCATTCAATTTTGTGCTTAAGGTATAATTAAAACATTGATCCTTACACCTTAATGTTCCTACATCTCGAATGAATTTCGTTTTTTACAAAGTTTTAAGATCAAAAACCCTAAAAATCAAATTATGGTTCTTCAAAAGTGAAAGTGAGTGAAAACGCAAATTGATTGAGGGGTTTTGTTCATATTAGGGTGTTAATGATTCGTGTATAGCAGTTTTTAATAAAGATATCATATGCGTTAGATTTGATTGATTTTGTGTGTCGAATAAGTGTGTTTTTGAGTTTTAGTAGGAAAAGTTTGTGGGTTTTGTGTAGGATGCATGTTAAATCCATTCTTGAATGTAATTGTGTTTTGAAATCCATATCTTTTATGTTTGTTCTTGGGTACGAATTGACGTTTAGGTGCTGAATGCTCGTTTGATTGATTCTGAGTTTGGAAAAATGCTAAAAATGTTTAGGCGAATTCTATGATGCTATATTGTTGAAATCTTAAAGTCCTAACATGTGTGCAAATCACTTGAGTTCTCGAATTGAATTAGCAATTTTAGACCTAACCGGACTCGCAGTTTCTAATAGTGACCGGACTCGCAGTTTTTTATTATTGACCAGACTCGCAGTTTTTTAATAGTAACCGAACTTGCAGTTCTCAATATTGACCGGATTCGCAATTTTCACTCAATCAACCAGATTCAATCATACTTAAAGGATACAAAAGGCTAAAATCTTATAAACACTTAGAATCTAATTAGAAAGTGACTTAAAACTTGTTTTAGGTAGCAAAATTTAAAATTGGTTATCTTTGGAATGTAATCAAGTTTAAATTGGGTTAAGTCAACTAAACCAAATTAAGTTCACCCTTTCCATGATTAGTTCTCTAAATGTGTTGCATGCCTTAAGTTTCATAGCGTGAAAAAGTCTCTATAGTGTCTTATATATAAACTTGGTTATATATATAAACTGTATTGACACTTTCTTAGCAGAATTATGAGTATCACAAAAGAACAACAACAAGCCCTTGACGATGCTCTTGTTCCACGAGAACAACGTTTAAGGATTGGAAATTGTAACTAAATATTGAGCACCACGTTCAAGCCCAAGGAACCCACTTTTCAAGTTGCTTTGGACGTTCTTTCTCTCACACCTTTTTATCAACCCTTCTTGATCTCTGAAAGTGTACCCGCCATCTACATGCATAAATTCTGGGCTACTGCCTATCACAAGCACTGCATCAAATTCAAGATGAACAAAAAGAATTACTCTTTTGATCTGGAAACTTTTAGAGATATGCTCCAGATTTGCCTAAATCTTCCTGGCCAGAAGTTTGAAGATCCTCCATTTGAAGAGGAAATTCTTGCTTTCATAAGAGAACTTGGTTACCCTGGAGATATCAAGTCACTCTCTGATGTCAAGGTTGATACTTTATATCAACCTTGGAGAACATTCGGAACCATCATCAACAAATGTCTCAATGGTAAAGTAACTGGACTAGATCAACTTCGTCTCTCTCGGGCTCAAATCATTTGTGGTATGTATCACCAGAAGAATGTTGATTATGTCTACCTTCTATAGAAAGACTTAGTTTATCAAATCAAGAACAAGGTGTCAAAGAAGAACAAAGACATGTACTATCCAAGATTCACCAAAGTTATCATCAACCACTTCATGTCAAAAGATCAATCAATTCCAAGAAGAAACAAGGTGGACTGACACATGGCCAATAATGACCCTATTCTCACCACAATGAGATTCATCCCCAAGCATGAAACTGTTCAAAAGTACGGTGCCATACTTCCTGATACTCTAACTAATCAAGCAATGAAGGAGTTGGATGCGTACAAGACTTATCATGATTTTGCTACTGGAAAAGTGATTCCAAAACCAAAGTATGTATGGAGATCAACCAGGGAGAAGACTGATCAAGCCCCTACAGCTTCTCCAGGTAAAATACTCAAAGCTACAACTAAGGTAACTAAATCAGGAAAGAAGAAGCTACCTGCTCAAGGATTAGAGATATATCAGAAATTGCATTGTCTGAGGCTGAACAAATGAAGATCGTCACCAAAAGAAGCAAGACACAATTTCATAGCTCTCACGCAAGTGGTTCATGTGCAGATGAAGGAACTGGTATTTCACCAGGGGTTCCCGATGTACCTACATATGGATCTGAAGATGAACAGATTTCTTGGAAGTCCAGTGATGGGATGATGATGATGAAGTAAGCTTGAGTAAAGACGATGATGACAATGATGATAATAAAGATGATGATGGTCAAGATGATGATAATGAACAGACTGAATCAGAAAATGATGGTGATGACTTTGTTCATCCCAAGTTCTCCACTCATGATAAAGAAAAAAAGACAAGATGAAGAAGATAAAAAAGAAGAGGGTTCAGATCTGAGGGTTCAAACAGCTTCTCATTTTGAATCCACTGATGATGAAACATGTGATGAAGTAACTCAAGGCGACAATGTTGAGGGAGAAGAGCTGGATAAAGAGGATACAAATGAAGATGGAGAAGTGAATGAACTGTACAAGGACGTGAACGTCAATCTGGAGGGTAGAGCTACTGAAATGACGGATGCCTTATTAGCTAATGTTCAAACTACTCAAGTCATAGAAGATACGCATGTGATAATAACAACTGTCACTCCTGAAGTTCAACAACAGAGTTCTTCGGTATCATCAGGCTTCATCTCCAACATGCTCAACCCTAATTTAGATACAGGTATTGACTCCATTCTTAATCTGAACACTGAGTCAACTTCTCTGGTAGATGTTCCCGCCACTACGAATGTTGAAATGCCTCCTTCATCTGTAACAACACTTCCTCCACCACCCATTCCTCTTGTTCAACCTCAGCAACAAACACCAGTTCCCACACCAACAATTATTCCAAGTACCTCCCTACAAAATCTTCCAACCTTTGGTTCCTTATTCAAGTTTGAACATAAAGTAAAAGCTTTGGAAGACGACTTCTCGGAATTCAAGCAAACAAACCTATTTGCTGAAGCTGTTTCATCAATTCCCGGTATTGTTGATACGTACCTTGCCAATAAGATAAATGAAGCCGTAAAAACAGTTGTGCAACTACAGTCAGACAGACTTAGAGACGAAGCTCAAGCTGAAAATGAAGAATTCGTCAATAAACTTGATGAAAATATAAAGATGATCATCAAAAAGTAAGTCAAAGTGCAAGTTAAGGAGCAAGTCACCAAGATTTTGCCGAGAATTGAGAAGTCAGTAAATGAACAACTTAAAGCTGAAGTTCTGATTCGTTCTTCCAATGAAGCTAAGACATCCCATGCTGTAGCAATTAATCTATCTGAACTTGAGTTGAAGAAGATTCTCATAGACAAAATAGAGAATAACAAATCAATTGATAGATCAGGTCCATAGAAGAATCTCTACAAAGCATTGGTTGACGCTTATGAATCTAACAAAGACATTCTTGCATCATATGAAGATACTATCACACTTAAAAGACGTCGAGATGATGAGGATGAAGACGAAGAACCCTCTGCTGGATCAAACCGTGGGTCCAAAAGAAGAAGAGCTGGAAAAGAACCTGAGTCAACTAGTGCACCAAATGAGAAGACTTCCAAGTTAACTGGAATGTCTTAAGAAGGGTCCAAATCTCATTAAAAGTCTACTAGCAAGTCTGCTCAAGCAGAGGAACCAATACACGCTGACGAAGACTTGGAAGAACCCGCACATCAGGAGTTCGATACAGGATTTACTGAAGATCAACCTATTGATGAGACCACTCAACATCCTGATTGGTTTCAGAAACCAACAAAACCTCCAACTCCCGACCGTGATTGGAACAAGACTTTGCCAGCTAAACATGGACCAGTTCAACCTTGGATAAGCACTTTAGCTCAGAATGAAGATCCTTGTAAGTCATTTAATGAACTAATGGACACTCCTCTAGACTTCTCAGCATTCGTGTTGAATCAGCTCAAAGTTGATACTCTGACTCCAGAATTATTAGCTGGTCCAATATTCGAGTTAATGAAAGGTTCGTGCAAGAGTCTGGTGGAACTTGAATATTTCCTTGAAGAAGTCTGCAAATCAACTAGACTGGAACAACCCCGAAGGACAACAATATCTACATGATCTTCGCAAGCCCTTACCATTGATACCTAATTCATGAGGTCGTCAAGTAATACCATTTGATCACTTAATCAACAACGACCTTGCGTATTTAAGTGGTGGAGTCTCAAGCTGAACTTATGCTACTTCAGTGATGAAGACAAAGGCTGTAGATTATGAACACACCAAATGGATTGAAGACTTAGTCCCAAACACCATGTGGAGTCAAGTGCCGATTGTCTATGACAAACATGCACTCTGGGGCATCTCTCACTGGGCGCGAAAACGTCAACAATTCTATGGATTCGCAGTCAATAGGGAATCTGCTCGTGATGTCTACTTCAGAAACAAAATCATTGGAATTAAGAAGCTTACGATTGTCGAATGGCACAATTACAAATATTTGGAATGGATCACTGTTCGTAGAGATGACGACAAGCTGTACACATTCAAAGAAGATGATTACAACCGACTCCGCCTTCAAGACATCGAAGACATGTTGCTTCTCCTTGTTCAAGGCAAGCTGACAAATCTCAATATTAAGGAACGTCTAGCTTTGGGTGTTTCACTGCGAATGTTACAAGAATCATTGTCATCAGAAGGCGTATTGAAGATCTTTAATTGGGCATCGAAAGTTACCAAAAGAAGCTCAACCTCACCAAGCCAGATACGTACAAATCAGATCTCAAACAAAAGATACCATATACAACATACTTCAATCCCAAAGGCTTCATATATCAGAATAAAGACAAGAAGAATAGATTGATGCGTATTGATGAACTCTACAAGTTTAGTAACGGTACACTCAACGATGTTCGATATGCTCTTGATGACATTCTGAAGCGAATCCGGATGGAGTACTTTCCACAGACAGTCTGGAGAAATATAGACAGGGAAAGAGCAGGAGCTATGATCCAGGCTATTAATTGACAACTCAAGAACAGAAGGTTACTGAGGAGCCTGGAAAAATTCGTTAGTAAGAGACTATACGGGGGAGACCTTCGGCTGCTAGAAAGGACCATATGATTTATCATATGATGTCCTCATTATAACAGGTCAAACCTAGTACATAATAAAAACTTGTGAATTTGTATATATGTAGTATAGACTTTATGGTAATATTAAGGAGTGCTCGAGTACAAAATTTTCAAGCATTTCTTAGTAAATTCAAAAAAATTCAAATTATTGTACTCAGCGCTGTCTTATATACCTTCAAATATTGAGGGGGGAGCATTAAAATATTCCTGATAGATATTGTGTAACATTTTATCCCCGAATGTTTAATCAATTGATATTCAAAATATCAAGGGATTAACATTTTGGATAAGGGGAGAAAATGTGATTTAACTGAATCTAATTTGTACTGAAATGTGATTATATAAAATGGACTCAATGCACTCCACACTTAGCATGTACTATGATTACGATGCACATGTTAAGGGGGAGCTTTTAGTGATGATGAAAAACTCTCAAAGTGTAAATCTTTTGATATTTATATCAAATACTTTGATTGAACTTATCAATGATTTTGGAAGGATTGTGATGAAATATCCAAAAGACCGACCATGTACTTAAATTTATGGAGTTATAAGGCGGTTAAGCATAGGTATTCAAGTCCCATTATCGGGCCAGAACTGGAGGGATCTACCAAAGGATATCCACTAGATAGTGTAGAAGTCCTTAGGTATGATATAAAAGGAGAAAAAGTGAGAATCGTGAATAATGCCGACTGAGATGGAGCTAACACTGGAATAAACCCAACAAGGTGTTAGTTATGAAGTCTTGATAAGCATTGAAGGGGTTGAATAATGAAAAAGAAATGTAAAGATAAAGGGTGAAAAGAAAGAAGCCCTCCACACACTTAGGCAGAAACCGGGTCAATACATAAACTGTCAGAAACACTAAGTTGTTGTCTGACATTGAAGACAATCATGGACCCAGTGACGCTATGCATAACCCTTCCTAGCCACTCAAGGTCTCTCAACAGACTCTTGTTTCATTTCTCATGAAGATTACATGCATTTCTATTGACTTTCTCACTCCGAGTTAGTTGATATTTAAAAGGTGGCAGTCTGCTCCAGCCTCCGATCACTAAAACCAAAGTGCACTATTGAGTCTAGAGCCAAAAGAGATCATCCATAAATCTCATTAGGACACTTGTCAAAGATTATGCTTGCTATTTCACACAATGTAAATAACGAGAAATGTATAAAAAGTCCTACGCATTATCCTTGTGATTTTGCTAGAACATCAGAGTGATACTTAAGTATTCACAATGACGATGGAAATCCTGCTTGAGCCAACATCAAACAAGCTCATGGTAGGTGACTTGTGTGATTCTATATGAATCAAACTTGTGACAACTGGAAAGAAACGATGGTGCGATTCTACAAGAATCAAACTTGTTCTAATATATGAATTGGCGATTAATGATGAACTTTTGAAATGATTAACACTCTCGATGTGTCACAAAACCACTTTAGCAAGTGATAAGTCGTTTGATTTTCAAATCGATTTTTCTATTCAATCGGTGAGACAGTAACTCACTGGTTCACTCTTATCGTACTTTTTGCTTTGAGACATTCCGATAATGAGAACATGCTGAGTACGATGAATCTAATACACATGTGTTAGAAAGATTCAATACTGCAAGCTGGAAATCCTGTCAAGGAGATTCTTCTTAAATTGAATCTACCTGATCACAGGTCGATCCTCACGGATTCGAAGGTTACTCTAACCAAACACGGGCGAATGACAAAGCCATATTCGTCCCCCCGCTTTATTGCTAACTATTTTAATGCAGGATACTTAAAGATGGAGGTGAAGGTACCTGATTCCAGCTGTCTCAAAGATTCATAACCACATGCTCATACTCGACCGACAAAAGTTAAGACATCATGAAAGCTCAAGTACATGTTTCAAGACTTTCGCTACTCTGATACCGTACGTCTTTCTTAAAGTGACAAAGTATTAAAGTCAAAGAATTTCAAAGAAGTTTCCGTCACTCTGATACCGAACGTCTTTCTCGAAGTGACGAAGTGTTAAAGTTAAAGAATCTCAAGAAAGATGTCTTATTCAAGCTTTCAAGACCAAGAAACAACAACAGTATGAGCATGTCGGTCCAAAAGTCACAAGTTCACAAGATGGCAAAGTTTACAAGATGGCGAAAAGAGATTATGCTTGGTTGATGATCTCAAGAAGCTCAAGATTACATATTCACATACAAGTCAAGATAAAGGAACAAGCTCAAGCCTAAAGTCTATGATCACTACATCAATTCACAAGTTAATGATTGAAGTTAAAGACTACGAGATCAAGACTAAAGTTAAAAGCATAGTATGCTAGGTTTAAGCTTTTGTAAAATGGAGTGACCTCCCTTAGGGGGAGATTGTTAGGAACACGAAAGTGTCGGTCACTTCCATAGATATTGTTAGATAGCTCGTTTATTTATTTTTGGAAACTTACTAGGCTAGTTAGCTCAAGGCCCATGGAAAGCCCATGCAAGCCAAGGCCCAAACCGGCCATAGGAGGTATTAATACCCTTTCCATGCTATAGAAAGGGTGTTGGTTGCTCATTATTTCACACACACAATACAAGTTTTTCTCTTATGTTTCTTTCTCTCTCTAAAATGTTCATCCAACCACTCTCTCTAAAACTAACTCTCTTTCTCTTTTCATGTATGTTAATTGATTGTTTAGCAAAAGACGTGAAATTGCTAAAAGATGTGACAACAATCATGAAAGGAATAAATATATTTTTGTTTTGATAAGATTTATTGGTAACCGTATTTTTTTAGCAATTGCCATCCAGATCGATAAAATGCCAATATTGTTGATAAAACACATCTACTTAAAGTGTAACACCCCCAAATCTGGGTAGCAGCGGAATGTTAAATATCCGAGGGCGTTACTTCATAGATCAATAGCACAAGATATGAGAACGACCATTAACGTGTTGTTTTAAAAAGATACATTGGATTAACAAAATGCTTGTTTATTACATAAGCTAATGGCTTCAAATTGTTCGACAATATAAGTAAAGATTTTGGTTTATAATAAATGTTCCCAAAATGTAATACGCCCAAATCTTTAGTACTGACTCTTTCCAAAGAGTGACCCCTAGTGTATCTGAGCACCCTGTGCCTTATTGACCTGAGAAAACATGCTTAAAATATCAACATAATGTTGGTGAATTCATAGGTTTATGTAAATCAATAGTAGGACCGCAAGATTTCCAAGTGTATGATTAAGCAACAAATGCAAACATCATAAAAAGTAATTACGTTTTCCTAAGCTCATGACACTGAAGCTCGACAAGTATGAATGCAATAAATTGCCAATAATGCCCATGAATGATGTTCTAACCCGAAACATCCCAAATCCGACATGTTATAACGTTCGTTCTCGGTGATAGCTAGTCACCCGAACAGGGATGTCAATCCTAAATAGATCTACTCATAACATTCGCGCTTACAATCCAGTAATTGACAGTTCATGATAACAGGGCTCAGTGGGTTATCGCTACTTAGGCAAACACGAAATCATTGTATAAAATGTACACTTGCGTCCAATTTGTAAAACAAAGCATGTTCTCACCCCAAGATGTAAATCATTTAAATAACTGTAAAACATGGGGCTATGAACTCACCTTAGTAAATAGTCCTCTGAAATGATAATAGATATCCAAGTATGAATCACCGTCAAATACCTAAGTAAATACGGCCAGTCTTAGTCTACAATTTTGGCTAAGGACTCAATGTATAAACTACAATAAATTGCTAGTTTATATATACTGTTATCACTTGTGTGGTGGTGGCGTTCCAACGTTATGATGAATGTTTTATGAAATCATCCCCGAACACGTTACGGCCTATGGTTCCATAAATATCCCCAGTTAAAGACCTAGAGGCAAGCTGAGCACGACTTCGAAACAGAAAATAAGGGAACACCTAACCGATAGCATAACACACACCGGTAAGTCTTACCATTCATTGTATGTCCCAAACCAGAAATCAGAACCACCCTAAGCCAATCAGAAGTGTGATCCTCCATCTGATATTTCCACAAAGACATATGTCGAGGAGATAAAGAATAAGTGGATTCCGTTGTTTGAGTAATACGCGTGAAATATATATATGCCAGTTTCTTCTTGAGTTTGGGAGCAGCGATCTCAGTTGGATTACTCAAAATATCAGTCTCTATTTTTAAACACACATAAAGCATCATCAACGGTTATTAGAAACCACAAAAAAGCTTACAAATACCAGAATGTCAAAGCAGCTTAGTCTGCAAACTATTAGACTCCAATCTAGACGCAAGAAATGCATAATTCAAAACATCACCTTATAGAATAGGCCAAGCCCCACCAAATGCAAAGATAAGTTTAAAGTCTTCATTGAACAATCACAAAACCCGGTCTATTTAATCTTATTTATTAATTTATCTATACAAACATCCATCATGTAGAATAATAGAGATTACAAGGAATTGGAAGGAAGCCGAGATACTATCTGAGCCCCCACTCCTTTGGCAATAGCAAAACTAATCCTATTAAAAATATGAATAGCTGCATGCGCCCCAATGTCTTGAGCCATAGAAAACTTACGTATCCGCCTCAATAATGTAACAACACCCGTCTCTAATTCCCCCAAGGAGGAGAAAGAGAGAGGAAGAAACTCATATCCAATAGCTGCACACTTAGCCATATACTTACCGCGCTTACGGTTTATGTGCCAGCAAATCACCGCCGGACCAGGCGCCCAAAAATTGTCATTTCCCTGTCTGAGTTACGGGAGAAGATCAGTCAGATCCACACATACATCAAGACCTCCATCCCATGAGTAAAGTAAGTGCATATCTGATGGACGTAAATTTTTCGTCATGTCCCTCATCCAGCCCTTGATATCAAACTTCCTTACTCGCTAATACCCCGATCGAAATACAGAGGTCGGCAAGGGTGTGTTCACACAACCATATTGTGACGTATGCTTAATCCCGATAAATTCCCAAACACATGATACAGCGTGATCCCCATAAATATCCCCAGCAAAAACCCTTGAACAAGCTGAACAAGGTTTTGAGACGGAAAATAGGGGAACACCTAAACGGTAACACAGAACAGAACGATACGTCTTCCCGTTCATAGTCTGTCCCAACCCAGAAATTGGAACCACACGAAGCCAGTCTGAAGTGTGATCCTCCCTTTGAGATTGCCATAAGTCCATCTGACGGGGGGATAAAGAAAAAGAAGATTCAACATCCTTAGTAACCCGAGTGAAGTATATGTCTGCCATTTTTTTCATGAGTTTTGGGGCAGCGACATCACTTGGTGTACTTAGAAAATAATTATTATTATTATTATTATTATAAAATATTTTTAAAATAATAATGATAATAATAGTAATAATAATATTAGTGAACTATATTATAATTCAAATATTTAACTTCTATGTCTATAGTAACATATAATGGAAAATTACCTTCTTTCCAAATTCTCTCCAAATATGTCATAAGATATTTTTTTATGTATTTTTAAGGAATACAAATTAATATATAATAGGAATGTTTGGCGCGAAACATTTAAAAGTGTTGAGCGTTGTGTAAACCTCAATTTCTTTTACCAATGTATAATGACGGCCAGGTATAATGCCAAAAGAAACATAATAACTTTTTGATTTCGTTTGAAATTTATTTTCATGTTAATAGCAATAGACTTTAAATCAGCTATTTATGTAACACCATTTGTGAATTGTGAAACAAATGTTAAATAAACAAGCATAGTTGTTCACGCGTTGCTGCGAGCCGGGGAGGGGGGTTATTTTTTATTATTATTTTTTTTTGATTTTTTTTTAATACTTTTAATGCGGTAATTTTTTAATAGTTGTATTACGTAAGTATTAAGGTTTTTTTAAGTGTTGGTAGAGAGGAATTTTTTAAAAAGTTGGTCTTGTTTGTATGGGCCAATTTTTTATGGGCTTTTTTAATATTACTTGTATATATGTTTTAAGCTTATCTAACTTCTTAGGCATATGTACACCTATACAGATACCAAACCGACATACAGTTGGACCTGGACATTAAAACGGGCCAAGAGAATAATCATGGGCCAAAAGTAAAAACCTATAAAGCCCAATAGCAAAACGATGTCGTATTACTCCAATTATAGTATATATAGTAATAGTAATGTTTGAGTAGGGATCACTGTGCATGAACAGTGTCCTCTATATTTTTTGAATTTTTTTATTGATAAATATGATTAGTTTAAAGAGAAGAGCTAGCTCAATAGTAAGATGTATGGAACTTCGCCGATAAGTTAAGAGTTGGAATCCTGTTGGTTTTGACAATTTATCAATAAGTCACACTAATCAAAAATGTGTATTTTTGATATCGCTGACACGCGGGTAAAAGCTTTCTAAATTTTGATCAAAATGAACTCATTCAAATTATATTATGATTTCTAAGATGCTTATATTAGGCAATATTATAAGGCACGAGTCCGCCTTACTAGGCAATAAATTATAAGACCCGAGCCCGTCTGTGGGTTCGGGTCCATTAAGGTTTCTAAGATATGTAACCTTTATATATTGTGTCTCAATAAACATTATTACGTACGGGGTTTTCATCATTTAACAACGTAAAGTATAGAGAAAATTGTTAGAATATAAAGATAAGATACATTATCCAATATATACATTTATTGGGCTCTTTTGGTTGGCGGGTTTCTCCATGACCCGTTTCGTTCCCCTCTCACACCACTCTCTCATGTCTCTCTCACCCTCTCTCATATTTCTCTCACACTCACAATCATAACTTGGTTTTTAACCCGGTATCCATCCACACTCACCACTCTCTCATACTCTCACAGTCTCTTTGTCCTCTCTTGATCCGATCATCTCTCTCTCAAATCAGAAAACGTAGCATCATACGTGTCTCTCTTACCTCTCCTCCTCCCTCCACTCTTTCTGAATCCCACTATCATCAAACTATGCATATCCAAATCATTGCCTCTCTCTCTCTCTCTCTCTATATATATATATATATATATATATCTATATATATATATATATATATATATTATATATTATATATTATATATATTTATCATATATATTTTTATATATCTTTCTCTTTTTCCTTTTTCCCCCCCTCTCTCTCTCTCATTTGAGATCTATGATTTTGATGTTGTATGGGTGTTTTGCACAATCCTTAAACCATGTAAGATGTTGGGTTTTGTTGATTCTACTTAAACAAGATCTGACAAATGAACTTTGGTAAGTTTGCTTTTAATTTTTTTAATTTTGTATATTGATTTGGGGTTTTTTTTGATGAATTCGTTATACTGGAGTTTATTTATGTTAAAATTTCATGGGGGTTGGGTTTGATTGTGTTTAATTTTGTTGCTTTTTTAAATTTAGGGTTTTTATTTTGATGGTTGCAGAGATCAGAAAAGTTGAAGCGATAGTGGATACCATACGTTACCATTTGTATGTTTGATATTTCAAGCTTCTATTGCTGCCAAACGCAGTATCCTTCTATGCCGAAAAAGGTACTAAAACCAATATACACCTTATATGTTGCATTCGACCCATAGTTAGAAATTAAAATGCATGAGATGTTTGATAGTAACACCATCTTCCCACAGGTTATGGAGAATGTCATTACTAGCTGGTTAATGGTTGGAGGGGACGAAATTTGGGTGACACTACGAGCCCCAGTGTCATTGAAATGGTTTAAAGTTTGAGAATTGCCTTATCTTGGCAGGGCGTTTATGTTAACGCAGCCATGGAGGTTTTCCCGACATTGTTCTGATGCATATTTACATCAAAGTACTTATAGCCGTTAAAAAATGGTGCCATTGCATGTCGTTTTTATGTTGGGCTAATTTTTGGCATGCCTTCTTTACCACACTTGCGATGTGGCTGAAGCGGTAGTTGGTGTTTAGCATTGACGGTCAGGCGACTTGACTTGCTTTGTCGTTGCAAACGCGCCTGCTATGGCGGGTAGATTTTAAAGTTATGGTTGTTTGTGGTTTGCGTGCTTTACTGTCACGTGTTTGGGAAAACAGATAAAGGGGAAAAGGAGGATGCCGACCTACATTTGGCTTGGCTTATAAAAACACATATTGGCTATGATGTGTGTGTGTGTCAGTATTTGGGAAGATTCTGTTATGGGTGTTGTGTGTGAAAAAATTAGTATACAAAAAATGCTACCGATACTGTCACGAGTTTCCATGGGATCGGTTAAAGCTGAGATTTTCTTAAACTTGGCGGGGCAACCTATAAGGTTTGCATCCATGACGGATGTATGATGCTTTGTTAACGCTTGGTTAGCGCTGTGTGTTTATACAATGTTTTCTAACTCGATGTATCCATTCTGGGCGAAGATGACACTATTGTGTTTGTGATTGATGGGTTGCAGTGGGTGAAACCGGCCCGTATCTTGGCGGGGCAGCACGTCGTCATGCTTGCAGCCATGGCGGGCCTTATACCCTTTTCTCGCGTCCCGCACTCGCAAATTTGAGCCCAACGTTAAAAACTTTCAAGGAGTCTGATGAAACCGACGATTAATTTTAGATCGGTGTGCTACCGATGCTGTGACGAGTTTGGATTTCTTAGTCTCGGCCTAGCTTCACGTCAAAAAAAAGTAGTAATCAAGTATTTTTTTTATTGATTCTTAAAGTTTGTTTCAGTTGAAGCGTGAATGATGAACATGTTTACCGTAGATGTGGAATTTTGTAGGATTGTGGTTCGATCATTTCCTCACACTTAGCACCCATCATTAAAGTAAGTAGTTGCACTTTTTTGGTCTGCGTGGAAGCTGGCGGCTGGGAACAACAAAATGCAAACCCTTTGCCACAATTCATCTGCACATAAACAGGTAAATCACTACCTTGCTCTTCTATTTTTTTATTATATACATGTGTTTTAGTTTCTTTAATTTATCTGATGAGTTATAGTTGCTGATAGACCCTAAAGCGGGGTGTTTGTATCGGCTTATATTCTGAACTTATGGCATTGGTGCCGAAAATAAAAGAGGGTTGCCCATGAAACATAAGCTGAAAACCTCATAAGCCTGGTATATAAGCCGAAACAAACACCCCCGAACCTCATAAGCCTGCTGTCGCTTATTAGCTTATATGTTTTCGACTTATATTTCATAAGCCTGTTTATTTTGGCTTATATTCAGCTTCTTTTTCTGTTAATAACTTATTTTTTCATTTTAAGTTCATAAAAGTGTTGGACCACTATGACCATGTTTTTAAACTGAGTGTGTTCTATTACAAATTCAAAACTTCATTAGTGGGGGACCACTTTGACTCGGTTTGGTAACCGGCGAGAGAGTAGCATGCTAAAGGAAACTTGAGTTATAGGGATGTAAATGTGAAACAAGGAACACGTTCTAGATGTTGACTGTAAGTAACTAAGTACAAGAAGTGTGAAATTGCATGTGAAAATTAGAGGAAAATATAGAGTATGATTTTTTGAAGTTATGGTATTTAATGAAATGTTAGTATACCCATGAAGTGTATTTTCAAGTAATGCTTGATTCGTGAGTTATTAAATGGTACTTTAGATAACAAGACATATGACTTTGTTGGTGTTTGGGATGAGTAATTTAAGTGTTTTTGGTTATTGACAGTGACCCTCGAACAAACTCTTTCTTTTGCTTTCGTTGAGGTAAATAATAAGCAATATCTAATAAGCCGGTACATTTGTAAGTTGATCTAATGAAATTCTGATATTGCAATTCTTTCACCGAAGGTGCGTTAATCAGTCCTTCTGTTGTTGCGCACAGAAATATCTATTTTAGATGATGTAATATAAATTTGCTTAGTTTCTTTTTGCTGATAACCTTTCGATTTGAAATTGCCTATTTATACCATAGTTAATTTAGGAATGCTTTCTGCCTGGCAATGAGTTTTGTAAACTAAATTAAATGATATGCGATACATATGTGTCGTAAAGGATACATTATCTGAAAAACACTACAGAGTTGTCTAACGCTAACGACGTCATATGGATTTACAGGGTTGCCTATTTTACGTATTGCAGAAGGAACAACAAAAATGATAATGAGAACGCCAGAGTAAAAGGTCTCACTCTCTGTCTGAAGTCATGTCTTCAGGTCTGTAATTATTCAGTCTACTAAACATCATTTTTCCAAGTGTCGTTGTGCTTTTCGAAAACACAAAATAACAGCATCTTCTTTTACTTGGTATGACCACAGTCGTGGGTAAGGAATACCAAGTTGGAGGTCTTACTGATTGGTGTTTCTTAGCTGCTAATGGAACTAAACTTTCTATCTTTGCAAAAAATATCACTTTCTCAGTTATGAATCTTTGTTTGTTCGTTCTAACTGTTTTTTTATTATCAGGGTTGCGATTTTTATGAGCCTTTAAAGTTCATGCAGATGCAACTACTTGGGTATGATTTGCCATCAGTTTGTGTTATCCCGTTATCCTTAAGTTTTGCGACCATATCGTACTTTTTGTACTTAACTGCTTAGGGAGTTTTCGGTAACTGGATTCTGACATGCTTATTTCAAAGTGATTGTATAAACAACATATAAGACAATAGGTGTTTTGCTACTTGACACATTCTTTGTTGACCTTAATTTAACATAAGATCGACATTGAGAAGAAAAACGCTCTTTATAGAATTATATACAAGAAACGAGTTACGAAAAATAAAATTCGAGTTCATGACATGGAATGAAAACTTGCGTCTGATGACCAATCCTTTATCGTGACTCCTATGGTGTCATTTAGCACATGTTGTATATAGCATTACTCCTATCAACAAAAGGCTTAATTAGTACTATAATTTTATACTCAGGTCCTTGAAGTGATCAAGAAAAAGCCAAATATCCATAAGATTTATTTTGTTACACATTCTCGGGGAGGTTTATCAGCATTCTACGCTATTGGGAGATTTTATATTACGTTCCAAGTGAAAGATCAGACACTATATGTTGGTCCAAGGGGGAATAAACGTGTACTTTTGGTTCTCTTATTCTGATCCCCTCCTCAAGAATGTGATCTGCAACCGAAGTTGGAACTCCGGCCCATGGTAAAATGGGTGTGTAGATGTGTTGCATAATGTGTTAAATTGGTAAGTGTTTGGGTACATCTTGGAATGGAAACACTTGCTGCTTTCATGTATCTACAAACTGTTTCCATAATGGGTTAAACTGGTAAGTGTTTCCATAATCATAAAGTGGGCTTTCATTTTTTGACTTGAGGTTTTAGTCTTTCAATTTTTTTGGTCTCATATGTGTGGCAACGATGTTATTTTTGAATTTGACTGGAATGGGAAAGAACATGTTATTTGCTTCGAAAAAGAAGTTTATACTCCTAAACATGATCATTTGTATGTGTAAATTTTTAAGCGCATCGATTGACCAATATCCCGCCTCGAAGCGCGGGCTTACTACCTCATTGTATCTAATTGATGGGAATCTTAGATGGCAACTTGCACTACAACTTGGTTATGTTGTCATGGGTGATGTCAAGACATAAGAAGTTTGCCTATAAAAGGCAATGGATGCGAGCTTCATTCTCATCCCATCTCAATATATTCACTTTTAAGTCTCTAGGTGTCATTGATTTAATTATAGAATTGTGTATTCTCCATTTACAAGAGAAATACTTTTAATCCTTGAATTAAAAGAGACGAGGGGTGTAAATTCTAATGTTTCCATCATAGTGGAAAAGCATCTCTTCATTCCAGTAGTTTTTACGCCTATTGTGTTTTCCACTTTAATTCCGAGATTCCATCTTTTATTTATATTTCATATTTTTAGTTTATGGTTTTGCTTCAATTCGGTATCACTTTTTCTCAACAGTGGGTATCAAAAGCTTAATTTTATGATATGCGTATAATTATTTATCGTATGCTCTGTGGTTGCCACTGATAAGTGGACCTCCACATCAAAAGATAAATAAGATTATACTCACTCAAAAGGTGTTCGTTACTATTATTAGCAAATAATAGTTTTGTCAGAAAATAGATTGTGATTGTAGCAATGGCGGCGAAATTTGAATTCGAAAAATTCAATGGGAATAATTTCTCGTTGTGGAAATTAAAGATGAAGGCTATCCTTACAAAGGATAAATGTTTAGCGGCCATTGGTGAAAGGTCATCTAAGGTCACAGATGACACTAAATGGGACAAGATGAACGGAAATGCTATACCAAATCTTCATCTCGCACTAGTAAATAGAGTTTTGTAAAGCATAGAGGAGAAGAAGACTGCAAAGGATATTTGGGAACATCTTGCTCGATTGTACGAGGCAAGATAGCTCCACAACAAAAAAATTCTTAAGAGGAAACTTTATGCTCTTTGCATGCCGGAATCTACTTCAGTGACCGAGCACGTTAATAATCTCAATACTCTATTTTCCAAACTCACTTCTTTGAGTTGTAAAATAGAGCCACAAGAACGTGCTGAAATTCTACTTCAAAGTTTTCCTGACTCATATGACCAGGTTATCATCAACTTAACCAGTAATGTTCTTGCAGACTATCTAGTCTCCGATGATGTTGCAGTCGCCATTCTAGAAGAAGAAAATAGGCGCAACAACATGGAGGACATGCAAACCAGTTCAAGACATGTGGAGTCTTTGGTGGTGACGAGAGGGAGGTCAATGGAACCTGGCTCCAGTGGAAGTCACAATCATGGTAAATCTAAAACAGGAAGGAAGAAGAATTTTAAATGCTACAAATGTGGCAAGCAGGGTCATTTTAAGAAAGAGTGTCAGGGTTTGAATACCTCATATCATTAGGGAAATGTCACTAGCACTTCAGAAGATGGTAACGCTCTGTGTTGTGAAGCAGCAGTTGCAAATGAAAGCAGGAAGAGATTTGTAGATGTATGGCTGTTCGATACGACAACTACTTTTCATATGACCGCAAGAAGAGAATGGTTTCATCAATATAAACCAATCTCTGGAGGCGGATCTGTGTACAGTTGCAATGATCATGAAGTAAAGATCATTGGAATTGGAAGTATCATGGTGAAGATGCATGATGGTACGGTTCGTACTATTCGGGATGTGCGACACGTGGAGGGCCTGAAAAAGAATTTATTGTCTCTAGGACAATTGGATGATCTTGGTCATATGTCGGAACAAGGAATGAAGATTCTTGTGGAAAGGAAGTTACTTCCTGGCCTCACAAAGGTTTCTTTACCTTTTTCTGAGCATTGTGTTATCAGCAAGCAACATCGCCTAAAATTCAAGACATCAAATTCTAGAAGTGTTTTCGTTCTGGAATTAGTTCACTCTGATGTGTGGCAAGCACCGGTTCAATCCTTGGGAGGAGCAAAGTATTTTGTATCCTTCGTTGATGATTATTCTAGGATATGTTGGGTATACCCAATCAAGAAGAAGTCTAATGTGTTTGAAGTTTTCAAAGTATATAAAGCGTGGGTTGAACTTGATTCTAGAAAGAAGATCAAGTGTTTGAGGACGAATAATGGAGGTGAATACACCGGTGATGAATTTGATACTTTTTGCAGGCAAGAAGGTATCAAAAGGCAGTTCACAACATCATACACTCCTCAACAGAATGGTGTGGCAGAGCGGATGAACATGACCCTTGTTAGAAAGAGCAAGAGCAATGTTGGCAACTGCAAGCTTAGGAAAATCATTCTGGGTGGAAGCAGTTAATACCGCATGTTATGTGATAAACCGTTCACCTTCAACTACAGCTGAGTTGAAGACACCGATGGATATGTAGACGAGAAAGCCGGTAAACTATTCAGACCTTCATATGTTTGGAAGTCTTGTGTACGTAATGTACAATTCCCAAGAAACTACAAAGCTGGATTCAAAATCCATAAAATGCTTGTTCTTGGGGTATGCTGGCGGAGTAAAGGGGTATCGCTTATGGGACCTCACTGCTCACAAAGTAGTTGTCAGCAGAGTTGTTGTCTTTATGGAAGACAAAATTCAAGAAAATGACGAAGGTGATAGCACTACAAGGGAAACTACATCAATACATATGGAAAATGAATTTCAGTCGATTGATTCTTTTGAAGTTGCACCTCAGCACGAGGTGAATGAGACAAATGAGTCTCAAGCTCCAGCAACCCGTACTCTTAATCGTGAAAGAAGACGTCCAGGGTGGCACTCAGATTATGTTATGGAGAGCAACGTTGCATATTGTCTTCTTACAAAGGATGGAGAGCCATCAACTCTTCAAGAAGCACTGAATAATCCAGATGTGTCGTTCTGGAAGGCAGCAATGCAAGAAGAAATCAAAGCTCTTCATAAGAACAAAACATGGGAACTGATGCCACTACTAGGAGGTAGAAAACCCATTGGAAATAAATAGGTGTATAAGATTAAGAAAAATGGTGATGATTAGGTGGAGAGGTATCGTGCAAGAATGGTGGTAAAAGGATATGCTCAAAAAAAGGGAATCGACTTCAATGAAATATTTTCCCCTGTGGTCTGAATGACAACAATTCGAGTGGTTCTGGCAATGTGTGCTATATATGATTTACATCTAGAGCAACTAGATGTGAAAACTAAATTTCTTCATGGAAATCGTGAAGAAGAAATTTACATGCTCCAACCAGAAGGTTTTGAACAAAAAGGAAAAGATAACTTGGTTTGCAAGTTTAACAAATCTCTATACGGTTTAAAGCAGGCGCCGCGGTGTTGGTACAAGAGATTTAATTCTTTCATCAGGAGCCTTGAATATAACAGACTACATGCAGACCCTTGTGAATATTTCAAGAGGTTTGGAAATAATGATTTTATCATTTTGCTATTATATGTTGATGACATGTTGGTAGCAGGCCCCAACAAAGATCGCATCAATAAATTGAAGGCTCAATTGGCTAGGGAATTCGAGATGAAAGACCTTGGACCCGCAAACAAGATTCTAGGGATGCAAATTCACCGAGATAGAGTTAGTAGGAAAATTTGGCTTTCACAGAAAAGTTATGTGAAGAAAATCTTGTAAAGGTTCAATATGCAAGATTGTAAGCCAACATCAACCCCGTTTCCTACTAATGTCAAGTTATCCTCCAAGATGAGTCCTAGCAGTAAAAAAGAGAGGATGGAGATGTCTCGAGTACCGTATGCATCAGCAATGGGAAGTTTAATGTTCGCGATGATTTGTACAAGACCAGACATTGCACATGCAGTAGGAGTAGTGAGTCGGTACTTGGCGAAACCTGGTAGAGAGCATTGGGAAGCTGTAAAGAGAATCCTTAGATATATTAAAGGAACCTCAGATGTTACATTATGTTATGGGGAATCGAATTTAACTGTCACATGATATGTTGATTCTGATTACATAGGTGATCTTGACGAAAGTAAATCAACCACCGAGTATGTGTTTACACTTTTTGGCAGAAGAGTAAGCTGGATTTCAAAACTGCAGTCAGTTGTGGCTATGTCAACAATAGAAGAAGAATATGTTGCAGTTGCTCAAGCCAACAAAGAAGCAGTATGGTTGAAGATGTTGTTGGAAGAGCTCGGGCAAGAACAAGAGAAAATTACTCTATTTTGTGACAATCAGAGTGTCTTGTATCTAGAAAGGAATCCAATATTTCATTCAAAGACAAAGCATATACGAGTTCAGTATCACTTCGTTCGTGAGAAACTGGAAGAAGGAACTGTGGATATGCAGAAAATTCATATCGATGATAATGTGGCAGATTATCTGACGAAAGCAATCATGTCACACCCCGTCGGCGGCGGAAACATGAGAATGTGACATAATGATTCACATTGCACAAGATACAAGATCATACCATCCGAGTTTACAAAAGATCCAGATTACAATAGTTCACAAATTTACATTTTAGATCCGAAAATGTACAAGTCTCAAGTTAGCATCCCACATGCGTACGTCTTTAATTCCCATTACTCCAAATTACCTTGGTTGAATCACACACCAGAAAATGATACTCGAAAAGGTCAAAAATAATGTTGGTGAGCTCGTAGGTTTGATAGAAAACCCAGTCGTTGTGCCAATATTTCAAATAGTGGACAATTGTGCAATATAACATTGAATACATGCAACATATTCCATTTCAAACATAGCAATCCCATGCTATCAAATTCATATCCATATGGACCATTGCCACGTAATTTCCTCAACATCTCAACTCACATGCACCTAAAGCCTACCAGCTGGAGCTATATATGAAAAGTTTCACATATCACATTCAACCAAAACTCATGTCATTCACATAGCAGTCATAAGCACATAACATTGTCCCAAAACAAATCAACTTTTGCATAGTACAAAAATCAGTTCAAAACGCATTTGAGTATCATTTCCCCCAACGGAAAAGATTTAAAAAGTGGGGCTACGAGTACTCACCTCAACAGATGATAATAACCGCACAAATAATCTCTACACAACACACAACGGTACCCGGCCACGACCTAACATTAATTTCACCTTATTAACATTTTGTATAAAATTGCCTTATTGTATAAGCGTTTGCCTTTAAGTTCACACAAAATCCTTGTTCTCATTACAAAACGTTTTGGTATCATGGTTGTGTGGTAACTAAGTAAAACAACTCGATGCACTTGGGCTAAGTGCGACATCAACACATAATACTCAAGAATAGACTCAACAAACTCAAATGAGACAACTGTCCAAACGATTCGAGAAAATCCGACAAGAAATGATTAAAATCCAAAGATCGGAAATTAAATGATAAGTATCTCCGTAACGATAAAGTATATATATAAACATATGTATATAATACTTGGAATAAATAATAATATTTTATTATTTTCGTCTTTTCATCAGGCTAGAAGGGGTAAGTATAAAATCTTGCCATCTTAGTATGTCCACGTTCGATCGTTTAACCTTGATACTTAATGTTTATTAGATAGTCACATTTATCCTTTAGTCGGATCGACACAAAAATAAGTTTTCCACAATATTTTCTAAGTGTGACTTGTTATTATAAAATCCGGCATGACCCGTTCGTTTATAAGAGGTTCCTAAGGTTTTCAAACCATAAACTTTTAAAACTTCCCACAATTTTCCAAAGTTCTGACAAAATGCCAAAAATCCATATTTATGAGTCGTTTACCCAAGCATGACTATAATCAACCATCCTAACCATTTTCTACTTTCGTAAGTACCCATTAATCAATTTATCCATCTTAGAGGTCCAGGTTATTATTGGGCCTTTTGACCCATTAAGAGTTTCATAATTAGCCCAATAGTTTTGAAAAACAAAGTATTTATACTTTATTGGACCTTTCGGCCCAATGCGTCCACGAGTGTATATTATAATTCAATAAGTCTCAAAATAGTCTAATAAATCTTAGAAATACGTAATAATCTTAATATAAGCCCGAAGTCAAAATATAAGTCCAAAATATAAGCCTGAAATATTTATATAATCCCGAAACAGAAGCTCGAAAACCAATATAAGTCGAAATTGAATATAAGCCGAAACTAAATAAGCCGAGATCAAATAAGCCGTAACCAAATAAGCCGAAGTCAAATAAGCCGAAACTAACCTAAATGGGCCAAGCCCAATAATATTTTTCTTTCCTTTCTTTTTCGTTGGGCCGTGACCACATAAAGGCCCAAAACACAAATAAGCCCTAAATAAGCTTATTTTTAAGCTATGTTTTAAAATAAGTCAAAATAAGCACTTGATACAGCGTTATTTTACCACCACAACCATGATATAAAAGTGTTCAACCTTTGTTTCTTCGCTTTTTGTCCACGTCAAACCCACGCACCCTTATTACTTTCGTTTCAAGTTTTAAGTTTTCGATTTAAACAAACGACTTGTACAACCAACATAAGATCATTATAATAACCATAAAAGTACAACTATTAAAAGATTTTTGAAAACTTACAAGGAGGGTTTTGAAAAGCGAGAAAGAACACGAACCGACTACCCAAACATAGTTTAAACAATTACCCAAACACTAGAATCAACCCAAGACTTCTATATCTTCGTGTTCTTGATCAAGTTTAACAAAAATATATGTGTTTGTGTGTTTTGTGAATTGGGCCGAGCAAAGCAAAGCAAGAGAGAAAAGAAGAGAAAATAATTTCCATGTTCATACACTATGTGTGTTTTAGGTTAAGACAAAATCATATGTACCATTGCTAGGACAAGGTAGCTAAAAATTTTCCACCCTTGTCCCCCTCCTAGCTCGAACCCGGATAGGATCCTAGGGGGTCTCGGGAGTCTTCATTTTGCGTCGGGTTTACCTAAGACTCAAGTTTCGCTAATTTAAAATGTTACCCAAAGTTTCTTAGTATTTTTAATGAACCCAAAAATACTTTTCCATAAATCTTGATTATTTACACGACATATTTCACAGTTAAACTTCCCAAAATTCGTTTTGAACATTAACGGACGTGCCGAGACTCGTTTTTTGGCATTTCAAGCTATTTACGAGACGAACCTCCCGGAACATATCCAACATAGATAAAATCCTCTAAAAGGATTAAGATAAGCAACATAAACACAAAATACTCACGATCACATTGATTCTTCGCCATCAACACGGTACTTGTTCAAACGAAACTATCAAAGTCAAATAGTCCAAGGACTAAATTAGAACATTCAAAATCTCAAAAAGGCAAAGGTTACATTCGCTCACGAAACGACTCACAATATACTAAAACACATCAAGATGCCTTAAGGTTGACCAAGAATAGATTTTTAGTCATACGTTTATTTAATTGCTAAACTCGCGCAGTTTTCCATTTTCCTTGACTAGTTTCTGGACGTAGTTCTAAGATTCTCATTTTAAGACAACTGCTAATAAGAATCTTAAGTAACTTATTTAAAATAAGTTTAGTAAGCTCACTCCACATAACTAGATAGACTTAAATTTACTGTTGTGCCGGTACGCGTTGCGTGACGCTTTTCGCTGAACGCGGGAAATCTTCTCAGAAATCGTTAAAACGATAACATAAATACTTCGATACCTTAAAGATGAATCAAAAGTGATTCATTTAAGAGACCAAGACTCTCAATACCCGATTAAACCGTAACCATTTAACGCAAAAGAAGTCAACCAAAGTCAACTTTTCAGTTTTCTTTGAGAGAAATGACAAGATCGAAAGACACAGATATATAATTATAGTATTTTAAAAATACTAAAATTCGGAAAAGAACCGGTTATCACAGTCTAACCCCCTTAAAGGAATTTCACCCTGAAATTCAGCTCAAGTCACCAACATATCGATAACAGGAGTTCAAATCCTTAACAAAACGCACTGGTTCTTTTAGCGGTTCGGTCTCTCATGTGAGGTTTCTTTTGATTCCTCTAGAGACTTAGTTCTCAAGTTTGGATCCTACACTTCTCGGATGTACCTAGACCATAATCAAATGACATGGTAGGTTCTTTCCACTGTCTCCACAACCTTAATTGTTCTTTCTAACCTTTAATTTCAAGTTTCTCGGTCGGGTGTCCGGATATGATCCAGTCCGCGACTTGCAAACAAAACGTTCTAAGGTATTCAACTGTATCCAGTTCCTCGGTCGTTCTAGTGAACGTGGTTAAGTTCTACCAGAGATATGTGTCCCACACATCACGACTTACGTGTCGCTTTTTCAAGGTCGTCTAAGGTTCGCTTATCTGAATCTGCTTAAACTCTTCCAAGTAGACTTTACTTGTTTCGAGTAACTCGGGTTTCAAATTGGTTCACTGCAAATACGATTAAGTCTGCTTACGGCTTCACAATGTTCTATCTAACCACTTGTTTTTCCAACGTATAGTACAATATGGCAACTTGAATATCTTTTAAGTCCCACATAAAAAGAAACGAGACGAAAATGTGCGTGAAGTCTCACTAAGAATGGTAACCCTACCATATGTGAGTGATGAATCTTATCGTAGATATGTATAGATCATGATGCTCACAAGTACCAAATGCACTCCCTCTTATATAAGAAAACATACTGCCATCCTTAGATTCTCAAGTTTCGTACAAGATCCTCCCTCGGTTTGAAATCAGTACTAGAGGTAGAACTAAAACTCAACTAACTAAACACTAAAGAGACACTACAAAAACTAGAACTGTTCTGGAACACACGACATTCAAACTAAACTCGTCCTCAGAAAAACTATAACAACTCAAAACAACACCAAAATAAAACAAAACGTACTTGACTGAACTAAAAACAAATAACTATAAAACAGTTAAATCTAAAACTAAAACTACACACTAATAAAAAACAACCTTCTACTAAAAAACACTGCTTCTAAACTTAACCAAAACTAAAACTAATTCACTATAAAAACAAAAAACTAAAAACACAAAAAGCCCCGCCAAAGCCCCCAACCCCCCCCCAACCCACATCCCCTCACCCCCCAGCCACAACCAAAACCCCCCCCCCACACACACCCAACCACAACTCACCCTCCCAACAAACCACACTAAAACCAACCAAAACCACTCCCCCTAATCACTACAAACCACCAGCGGAAAACCCACCCCCGCCCGCCCAACTACCCCCCCCCCCAAACTCTTCCCCGCCCCAAGCTAATCTACAAACCGCCCCCTCCCCAAAATCTTCCCCCACCCCCCCCCCAACCAACCCACCTTAACCCCCACACATCCCCCACCCACAACCTTACCCCACACCGTTCCCCCCCCCCCCAGTGAATCTACCCGACTACAAACCAAGATACGATACCCACTGGCGAATACAAATTGTGAACCCTTCCCAATACGATTAAGACCTGCATACCGGCTACACCATATACAAACTACCCACAAGAATTTATAATCCACGAATAGTACAAAAAAGGCCACTTGTAATAACAAATAAATGACCCACATAAAAAAGAAACGAGCAAAAAATGTGCGTGAAGTCTCACTACAGAATGGTTTACCCCTACCATATGAGATGAACATCTCGTATAAAAGTATAGATATCATGATGCACACAAGAAACCAAATGCACTCCCTCTTATATAAAGAAAACAAACTGCCATCCTAAGATTCTCAAAGATTCGTAACAAGATCTATCCCCTCCCTCGGTTTGAAATCAAAATCTTATCTCGTCTAAGTCGCTTAACTTTATTATCAAGAGTTTCCTTCGGTTATCCCATAATATGAAATCAACCATCAAATTGACTTCCTATGGGGTGATAACTAGTTAATCCTCAGCTAAGTTTTACTTAGGTTTCGTCATATGCCAACCACCAAAATCCAGGGGGTGTTCGTAGGTCAGGGTGAAAATTTTCGCTAAGGAATTTGCTAGTCCAGTGTAATGATCTAATCTATTATATTAGAATCCACGATTGTTATCCTTTCTTGTTGCAAAGGACTAACGCTTGTAATTAGAATTCAATGGTGGTCAATTTCATGCCAAATCAGAACTCGGTACTATGGTCATAGCTTATGTGACATGGTCAAGTACTACTAAAAGTTGAAATTCTAGCATTTCTATCCAAGCTTATTCTACTAAGCGAAAATATGTGTCGGTCAAAAGTAATCCGTCAAACGGCTATATAGACGAAGGTAAGCTAGTCCGTCCTTTGGCAAGATTATCATAAGCCTTAATCTAAGTAACAACTTCGAATCTAATTCAACTCCACCACTCAATCAAACAAGAACTGTCATGAAATTAAGCTAAGCATCAAGTTGTTATTTCAAACTTATTTCTATTGAAAAGTTTTGCTCAATTCTGGGTTTGCCCAACAGAAACGAATGGGTATCTACTGCTTAGATTGGTGAGATTAACAACTAAGAGTCGAGGCAAGTGATTTGTTCCAAAAAGAAGTTTGAAAGCGATGGTTCACAAATCAAAGTTTCTAAGGTCAGAATCCGGTATCAATGATCTGGTGTGTTCGAAATCCTTATTGATAATCCGAGGTGTTCGGTTCGTTTCCTATGGTCGTATAGAGCGTAAACGTAATGTGTGTCCCTTCTCAGAGGCATGGTTTAAAAATTTGTTAACATACTTAATTCTGTTAGTATTATAGTTAGTTCTGCTAGTATAATAGTTAGTACTGGTAGAAGGTTTATCATAGTTAGTACTGGCAGCATTAAATAGTTAATACTGTTTATGTAATAGTTAAGTATGCTTACGCATAAATTAGTTAGAGATAAAGATATGCATGAGATATCTTAGGAAAAGATATGCATAGTCAGTAGATATAGTTCTATAGAAGATCATAGAGATCGAATAGTAATCATAGTTTGTAATCTGTAACCTAGGCAAATTCAAAGTTCAATATAAAAGTGTTTTGATTGTGTTCTTCTTTACATTGTTGATTAAATTCTGCGTAATCAATAGTGGTTAATCATTGTTTCATCATTGTTACTTTAGATTTATCTAAGGCAACAAACCCTTTACAAGCTAAAGGTTAAGATCCATTAAGCAAAGGGATCCTACATTTATTCTAAAGTAAACCATAATAAAAGTTTGACCATTAATGTAGTTTAAAGCAATGTTGTTTGAAGTTTTCGTTACCATAGTCATGTGAAAAGATGTCTATAAAAGTTTGTGTACCGACTACGTGATTTTTCGTATATGATCTGAATTTTTGACTTTCAAGAAAACTGACGTTCGAACATGTGTTCAAAACCATTTATCTTTAAAACCACCAACCATAGAGATCCAAAGTTGTGTACTTCGTGAGGTCTATAAGAAAACGTTTCAATTGTATAAAAGTTTTGACCGAAAGACTTCGGTTCGTCCATATTGGTACCATCTCCGGAACACGTACACTAGGGCGGCTATTGTTATCAAGACTAACGTGAGGAATTTAGCCTAAAGGTATCACTATCTCATGAATCCCATCGTTCTATCTGTAGTTTCCAAGGTCCAAATTGTATGACAATACCACTAATTGCGACTACGCTGGTCAGTGAGTTGTTCTTAGTATGACTAAGAATGTAATTTAATTCGTCGATTTAGATTTTGGTGTATTCAGACTTTCTAACAAAGATGTGTAGTGTGGGGAAGACATGACATGTGATAACACGATAAAGGGTATAAGTACTCCCATAAAATATCATTACTCAAATTATCAACATAACTCTGCTTACATATATTAATCAACATAACGTTTGAAATAAGGTGTTCGTAACTGTATATACGTATATATATACACTTGTATATATATATATATATATATATATCGAAGAGGTACGAACGGCAAACAAGCACCAACAAGGTTCGATACAGAACAAGCGCCTTAGGGCATCATACAATACAACAACATAGCTACCAAAGACACACCCTTAGTCAACATCGCTATCAACAATATATCCACCAATGCTCTAGGGCACCATGCAATACAACAACATAGCTACCAAAGACACCCTCTTAATCAACATCGCTACCAACAACATATCTACCAAGGCTCTAGGGCACCATGCAATACAACAACATAGATACCAAAGACACCCTCTTAATCAACATCGCTACCAACAACATATCTACCAAGGCTCTAGGGCACCATCCAATACAACTAAGGCAGCATGGCAAACACTAGACAATCAACGATAATCTAGACCTCAATGCTCGCAAGCATTCTCATACCACATTACTACGCGAAAGTACATATTACGCAATATGTACGCTCAAGGTCAATTCATTTTCAGGTGGTCTTAGACTTCATATGTTCCATCCCCTTCCCTTAACATAACTTAAGAAAACTACCCCCATCATTCCATATAGGGACGGAGCCAGGATTTGGCGTTAGGGGGGTCGGTCGTTACTTTGTCTTAGAATAGTAGACTATTATGTGTACTATGTTATGTAGTTACAAGGTTTTTCATTTTCCGTAGCATGTGTTTCTAGTTGTAAATGTGATTGCTAGTCGTTAATAGTGATGTTTATTTGCTTAAGAAATAATCCATGGTAGTTTGATGCGACAACTTATATTTGTGGTTCTATGAGTATTTTGAAATCTCGAAAATTAGTTGTTTTGTTGTTCTAATAACTTGACCACAAATCAAAGTATATAAACCGTAGATTTTCTAGTTGCTTATTGGTATAAATAGTTTTTTGATGGTTTTTAGTATGCAAATCTCAATTAAATAAGATAAAATATCATACAATATATCTTGCTTTGTAATTTAAAAGAATAAAATGTGAAAGTAAAACAAAAGCATGGCTATGTGAGGGACTACATAGAGAAGCATTCAACAAAAATTAAAGATTAAGGAAGCAATGGAGGATTCACGTATTCTTTTTAGCCTACCATTTTCAATTCGTGGTCAATAAAGGGGGGCCAGAAGGTAAAATCTACAATGATAATTAACTTTGGGCCTATATTTGTTTATAGATGTTGGGATGTTGGGCTGTTGGGGGAGGCCAAGCACCCTCTATCCCCTCTCTCCATCCGTCTCTAATTCTATAGTCCTTCGCAAATTAGGCATAGTTGATCAGGTTATGCATAATTTAGGAAAAACTATGAACTGCTCGGGCTAGTTAACTTTCGCCATGTTCGAGGTTTTTTAAAAACTCTAGTTTGGTTATATCTATAACCTTGGCTCTGATTACCAATCTGTCACACCCTGTCGGCGGTGAAAACACGGGAATGCGACATAATGATTCACATTGCACAAGATACAATATCATACCATCCGAGTTTACAAAAGATCCAGATTTATAATAGTTCACAAATTTACATTTTAGATCTGAAAATGTACAAGTCTCAAATTAGCATCCCATATGCGTACGTCTTTAATTCCCATCACTCCCAAATTACCTTGGTTGAATCACACACCTAAAAATGATACTCGAAAAGGTCAACAATAATGTTGGTGAGCTCGTAGGTTTGATAAAAAAAACCAGTCGTTGTGCCAATATTTCAAATAGTGGACAATTGTGCAATATGACAGTGAATACATGCAACATATTCCATTTCAAACATAGCAATCCCATGCTATCAAATTCATATCCATATGGACCATTGCCACGCAATGTCCTTAACATCTCAACTCACACGCACCTAAAGCCTACCAACTGAAGCTATATATAGGGCGGCATATCACATATCATTTCAAACCATAGCAAGTCCATGCTATAAACGATCCACACAGAAAGTCTCACATATCATATTCAACCAAAACTCATTTCATTCACATAGCAGTCATAAGCACATAACATTGTCCCAAAAACAAATCAACTTTTGCACAGTACTGAAAAATCAGTTCAAAACGCATTTGAGTATTATTTCCCCCAACGGAAAAGATTTAAAAAGTGGGGCTACGAGTACTCACCTCAACAGATGATAATAACCGCACAAATAATCTCTACACAACGGTACCCGGCCACGACCTAACATTAATTTCACCTTATTAACATTTTGTACAAAATTGTCTTATTGTACAAGCGTTTGCCTTTAAGTTCACACAAAATCCTTATTCTCATTACAAAACGTTTTGGTATCATGGTTGTGTAGTAACTAAGTAAAACAACTCGATGCACTTAGGCTAAGTGCGACACGACATTAACACATAATACTCAAGAATAGGCTCAACAAACTCAAATGAGACAACTGTCCAAACGATTCGAGAAAATCCGACGAGAAATGATTAAAATCCAAAGATCGGAAATTAAAGGATAAGTATCTTCGTAACGATAAAGTATATATATAAACATATGTATATAATACTTGGAATAAATAATAATATTTTATTATTTTCGTCTTTTTATCGGGCTAGAAGGGGTAAGTATAAAATCTTGCCTTCGTAGTATGTCCACGTTCGATCGTTTAACCTTGATACTTAATGTTTATTACAAAGTCACATTTGTCCTTTAGTCGGATCGACACAAAAATAAGTTTTCCACAATATTTTCTAAGTGTGACTTGTTTTTATAAAATCTGGCATGACTCGTTCGTTTATAAGAGGTTCCCAAGGTTATCAAACCTTAAACTTTCAAAACATCCCACAATTTTCTAAAGTACCAACAAAATGCCAAAAATCCATATTTATGAGTCGTTTACCCAAACATGACTATAATCGACCATTTTAACCATTTTTTACTTTCGTAAGTACCCATTAACCAATTTATCCATCTTAGAGGTCTAGGTTATTAAGTTTTCATCTATTGGGTCCAAAAGCCCAACGTTAGTCCGATATCACTTGTTAAGTCTTACATAACCATTTTTAATCCCATTTAGGTCTATTAGTTGATTCACTTGTCATTGGGCCTTTTGGCCCATTAAGAGTTTCATAATTAGTCCGATAGTTTTGAAAAACAAAGTATTTATACTTTATTGGACCTTTCGGCCCAATGCGTCCACGAGTGTATATTATAATTCAATAAGTCTCAAAATAGTCCAATAAATCTTAGAAATAAGTAATAATCTTAATATAAGCCCGAAGTCAAAATATAAGTCCAAAATATAAGCCCGAAATATTTATATAAGCCCGAAACAGAAGCTCGAAAACCAATATAAGTCGAAATCAAATATAAGCCGAAACCAATATAAGCCGAAGCCAAATAAGCCGAAACTAAATAAGCCGAGATCAAATAAGCCGTAACCAAATAAGCCGAAGCCAAATAAGCCGAAACTAAATAAGCCGAGATCAAATAAGCCGTAACAAAATAAGCTGAAGCCAAATAAGCCAAAACTAACCCAAATGGGCCAAGCCCAATAACATTTTTCTTTCCTTTCTTTTTCGTTGGGTCGTGACCACATAAAGGCCCAAAACACAAATAAGCCCTAAATGAGCTTATTTTTAAGCTATGTTTCAAAATAAGTCGAAATAAGTACTTGACACAAAGTTATTAAACCACCACAACCATAATATAAAAGTGTTCAACCTTTGTTTCTTCCCTTTTTGTCCACGTCAAACCCACGCACCCTTATTACTTTCGTTTCAAATTTTAAGTTTTCGATTTAAACAAACGACTTGTACAACCAACATAAGATCATCATAATAACCATAAAAGTATAACTATTAAAAGATTTTTGAAAACTTACAAGGAGGGTTTTGAAAAGCGAGAAAGAACACGAACCGACTACCCAAACGTAGTTTAAACAATAACCCAAACACTAGAATTAACCCAAGACTTCTATATCTTCGTGTTCTTGATCAAGTTTAACAAAAATGTATGTGTTTGTGTGTTTTGTGAATTCAGTCGAGCAAAGCAAAGCAAGAGAGAAAAGAAGAGAAAATGATTTCCAAGTTCATGCACTATGTGTGTTTTAGGTTAAGACAAAAGCATATGTACCATTTCTAGGACAAGGTAGCTAAAATTTTGCCACCCTTGTCCCCCTCCCAGCTCGAACCCGGATAGGATCCTAGGGGGTCTCGGGAGTCTTCGTTTTGTGTCGGGTTTACCTAAGACTCAAGTTTCGCGAATTTAAAATGTTACCCAAAGTTTCTTAGTATTTTTAGTGAACCCAAAAATACTTTTCCATAAATCTCGATTATTTACACGACATATTTCACAGTTAAACTTCCCAAAATTCGTTTTGAACATTAACGGACGCGTCGGGACTCGTTTTTCGGCATTTCAAGCTATTTACGGGACGAACCTCCCAGAACATATCCAACATAGATAAAATCCTCTAAAAGGATTAACACAAGCAACATAACCACAAAATACTCACGATCACATTGATTCGTCGCCGTCATCACGGTACTTGTTCAAACGGAACTGACAAAGTCAAATAGTTCAAGGACTAAATTAGAACATTCAAAATCTCAAAAAGGCAAAGGTTACATTCGCTCACGAAACGACTCACAATATACTAAAACGCATCAAAATGCCTTAAGGTCGACCAAGAATATATTTTTAGTCATACATTTATTTAATTGCTAAACTCGCGCAGTTTTCCGTTTTCCCTGACTATTTTCTGGACGTAGTTCTAAGATTCTCATTTTAAGACAACCGCTAATAAGAATCTTAAATAACTTATTTAAAATAAGTTTAGTAAGCTCACTCCACATAACTAGATATACTTAAATTTACTGTCGTGCCGGTACGCGTTGCGTGACGCTTTTCGCTGAACGCGGGAAATCTTTCCAGAAATCGTTAAAACGATAACATAAATACTTCGATGCCTTAAAGATGAATCAAAAGTGATTCATTTAAGAGAACAAGACTCTCAATACCCGGTTAAACCGTAACCGTTTAACGCAAAAGAAGTCACCCAAAGTCAACTTTTCAGTTTTCTCCGAGAGAACTGACAAGATCGAAAGACACAGATATATAATTATAGTGTTTTAAAAATACTCAAATCCGGAAAAGTTACCGGTTATCACAAATCAACTATGACAAGTTTGTATGGTGCCGATCCTCATGCGGCCTGACAGAAACGTAAGCAACTTGAGAATGGCAAGGAGGGATGTCGTGTGAATATTGATCTAGCCTCGATCTAATCCTCAAGTGGGAGATTGTTAGAATATAAAGATAAGATACATTGTATCTAATTGATGGAAATCTTAGATGGCAACTTGCACTACAACTTGGTTATGTTGTCATGGGTGATGTCAAGACATAAGAAGTTTGCCTATAAAAGGCAATTTATGCAAGCTTCATTCTCATCCCATCTCAATATATTCACTTCTAAGTCTCTAGGTGTCTTTGAGTTAATTAGAGAATTTGTGTATTCTCCTATTTACAAGAGATACATATTAATCATTGTAATTAGAGAGACGGTGTAATTTTTAATTTTCATCATAGTGAAAAGCATCTTTTTTGCCTGTGGTTTTTACCCTATTAGTGTTTTCCATGTTAAATTTGTGTGTCAACTTTTATCGCATTTCATATTTTAGTTGTGGTTTTGCTTAAATTCGGTATCACTTTTCTCAACAAAAATAAAATGAGCCGAGTAAATGAAAATAGAACTTTCCAATTAAACAACGAATATATAAAGTAAACTCGTTGCCGAGCGCGGTCTCTATAACTCTCGTTTCCTACATTTCAAAATACTTGATAGATTTCTTTGTTTGAATAGCAAGTAGTTTTTTAGCACAAAAGTATATATATCATGCCTTTATGGTTTGATAGGCGCTATGATATTCTTTAAACAATCAAAACTACTAAACATGTAACATGCTTTTCTTAAACTCTATCAAACACCATCATATTACATTTAATGAAATTATGACATCATTGGAGCATCTTAGCATAATCACAATATTAGACACTGAAGCAACAACATTCATCGTCAATACAATAGGCATCATTAGGAGCACCACAATATGTCCCACAATCTACTGCAGAACTGCATCCGGGAGGTGGGCATATCGGCCTAGACTTTTCCTTAAGACAGGATTTTGGTAAACAATTTTCTTCAAGTAAATTAGACCGAGTTGGATTGCTTTCACCTTTGTCTCCTGTCACTGAAAATACAAAATATTATGTTAGAATTAAGCAAATATTTAACATCCTTAGTTCTTCATATTGTCAACAAACTAAACCTAGGAGGTTGTACCTAAGAATGTACATTTCAACATGTTCATTATGTATCCGTTTATATTTCAAACGATTTCATGGAACTAGCCCGTCCAATCGGACGGGCCCTGGAACTAGTATTGGTAAAGACAAAGTGTTGTTAATTAGCATCGCATTATCACATAGTACTTGTTGGGTGCAGATTGTTCTGTTCTAACTGCATAATAATAGTATGCATGT